>CAUJGJ010000185.1:1609274-1616774 GCA_963170055.1 Halisarca cf. caerulea | reverse complement strand
TGTGTGTGTATGCACATGCATACACTCATTTCGTTTTGAATGTGTACAGAAAACTTGAATGGCGTAATTTAGAGGTGACCATCAATGGAGACTGTACTGTGGATGTGCTTAACATAGAAAACGAGTCAAAGGAACATTTGGAGTTCAGCAATTCCATTGTCAAAGCCTCTCTCTCTTGGGGACATCTCATAGTTATCACAGCCACACAGATGTATATATTTAAGTATGTTTGTATGTACGTACGTACATGTATATGCATGTACAATATGTATGTTTGTATATCCTGTACATATGTATGTATGTACGTATATATTCTAGTATGTACATGCATACATGTGCATGTATGTGTGTGTGTATGCCCTGTATGTATGTACATACGTACTGTTACCTCTTCCAATTTAAGCATCGGTGATTCATACTTATATTTGGCTGGGCATACTCACATTTCAAGAGATCAGTTGCACCTTCGCATTAAGTTTTAGGATTCCGATGTGGTCCAATTGCCGTGATGATTTTGATACTTTGTGTTGGACAATAATCATGCCTGATTGATGCCAACATTGCCCATCCTTAGTACATACAGTTTATGTCTTAGGGTCTCTCCATTCCATGAAAAATAGGTAAAGACTATATACCTATTTTCCATAGCCTCAACTGACCATCCTCCTCTCCAAGCTTATCTATCAGAAACGTGTACCTCCCAAGAGTATACCCTGTATAAAGGGAATCTCTTTTGGTATAAGGGGTGTGGGCCATCCCCCAATCTGCTGTGGCACAATTAGCAAGCCCCACCCTTGGTATAATCAGGCCAGAAGTGTTCATGCTTCCAGCCTTAATGAGTTATGACAACCTCTAACCTGGGGGAAAGCCCACAACCCTTTCACGTCAATTTAAGATTGGTGGATATCCTATAAGAATAAAAATAAAGAAAAAAAATTGTGAGCTGAAGACAGTGCTACTTTCTTCATGTGTGACACGCGGAGGCAACTGAGCATGCGCAGTGGCACCTGGTAAGGCACGTGCCTGCCCAATTACATCATTGCAGTAATGACAAGCGCATGGAGCCATTACAAGCCCCCTGCCATTAACTACATTCAATTGCATTAAACTACAGTACATACATACATACATGGGTACATACGTACATACATGCATACATACATGGGTACATACGTACATACATGCATACATACATGGGTACATACATACGTACATGCATACATACATGGGTACATACATACGTACATGCATACATACATGGGTACATACATACGTACATGTATACATACTACATACATACATGGGTACATACGTACATACATGCATACATACATGGGTACATACATACGTACATGCATACATACATGGGTACATACATACGTACATGCATACATACATGGGTACATACGTACATACATGCATACATGGGTACATACATACGTACATGCATACATACATGGGTACATACGTACAGTGGAACCTGCCTAATCCGGCACCTCTATAAACCGGTATGCACCTAAACCGGCCAAGATTCTCTGGCACTGATCGTTTTGCCGTACAAATTAGCCTCTATAATCCAGCAACCTGCTAACTCGCAATCCGATGTTGATTCTACTGGCCCAACAGGCCCAAATAACTTCTATAAACCGACATTTCTTCAAAAGCGCTCGCTTTGGAAGTCAGAAACGATGCGATAATTACAAATTATGTAAAGCAAGATTTAGGTGCGTAGCTTGCGCCATTTTCATGATGTAATAGTGACAGCAATTTATGACATCATAACTGGACTAATTTGTACAGGAACAAACCTAAAGGGTAAGCAGCTTCCCACTTGCCAAGAATAAAAGCACCATAGTCATGGCTGGGAGAACTCACAAAGATGTTATTGGGAGCAGTGCACAATAAGCACACAGATTGTGGCAAGATAGTACGCTATATTCAGAAACAGAGCATCCCTCAAACTGGAAAAACTGATTTATTCAAAATTTAATTGACTAATAATTAACTGCATGTATTGCTGTATGCATACACACGCTTAATATGCTTAATACAACTGCCTGTTTTATTGCATCATCATTCGTATATGGCTGAAAATGAAAATCCTCTATATTAATCCAGCAACCTGCTAATCCAGCAGTGTTTTTCATTCCCCAATGGGTGCCGGATTTTACAGGCTCCACTGTATATACATACATACGTACGTACATGGGTACATACGTACATGGGTACATACGTACATGGGTACATACGTACATGGGTACATACATATATGGGTACATGCGTACATGGGTACATACGTACATACATACATACATGGGTACATACGTATATGGGTACATGCGTACATGGGTACATGGTTACATACATACATACATACGTACATGGGTACATACGTACATACATACGTATGTACGTATGTATGTACATTTCATTTACATATCCATTTGGGTGTTTGATATGCATGTGTGGTACAATGCACTGTGTCTTAACAGTATTCCATCTGCATGTACAGTACAGACAATGTGTATACAGTAAAACCTGCCTACAACAACCACTCAAGGGACCAAATAATTGTGGTCTCTGTAGACAGGTGGTCCTTGTATGGGATGCCTTAGTACAACTGCAATGGATAATGAACCAGCCCTCCGTGGTCTCTATAGACAGGAGGTCTTTAAGACAGGTTTTACTGTTTATGTCCTTGTAGAGTATGGTATTATTACATGTACGTATATACGTACATACGTATGTATGTATATGATACAGCATATACATACATAGTGTATGTTCTCAATGGTTTCTTGTGCATGTACCCCCATTAGCTGCAACAGCTGGGGCACACCAGTCACTGTAGACCTCAAGAACACCTCTGTGTTCATCATCGAACAGACTGAGAGGTGAGTGGTAGTTAGGGGGTGGCATGGAGGGGTAGCACGGAGTGGTAGCATGGAGGGTAGTATGGAGGGTAGCACGAAGTGGTAGCATGGAGGGTAGCACGGAGTGGTAGCATGGAGGGTAGCATGGAGTGGTAGCATGGACGGTAGCATGGAGGGGTAGCACGGAAGGGTAGCATGGAGTGGTAGCATGGAGGGTAGCATGGAGGGTAGCATGGAGGGGTAGCACGGAGGGTAGCATGGAGGCGTAGCATGGATCCATTCCCTGAGATTCCACCGTATTCATCATGTGGTCTGTTGGTTGGTATTCTCATACTTACTGTGGGTAATGTTTGTGTTTTGTTTCTTATCTGTGTTTGAACATTACGGTACAGTACATGCAATGAATGACGTTACTGTACAAGCAATGAATGACGTTACTGTATGAGCAGTGAATGAATGTGTTTATGAACTTGTTAGATTCTTTCTGTTGGTGGACAGTGCAACTGGGGTGCAGGTGTACTCGTATGAGGTGTGTGTGTGTGTGTGTGTGTGTGTGTGTGTGTGTGGGTGTGTGTGTGTGTGTGTGTGTACGTGTGTGTGTGTGTGTGTGTGTGTGTGTGTGTGTGTGGGTGTGTGTGTACGTGTGTGTGTGTGTGGGTGTGTGTGTGTGTGTGTGTGGGTGTGTGTGTGTGTGTGGGTGTGTGCATGCATGCATGCATGCATATACATGTGTGTGTGTGTGTGCGTGTGTGTGTGTGTGTGCGCATGTGCATTCATGTGTGCGTGCATGCATGCATGCATGTACATATGTGTGTGTGTGTACGTATGTAGGTGAGTGTTTGTGCACTTGTGTACATACGTCCATACTTGTACATGTGTATTGTACACCGTCTATAGGGGCGTCAGGTTTCAGTGATCAAACATGCCAGTGTCATCCCAGAAGCTCTCAACACACAAAATGTGTCCATCAGCAATGACACAGTAGCCATCAGAGACAGAAAGGATGAGAGGGGTACGTACGTATGTATGGGCATACGTACGTGTATATGTGAATGTATTGTATTGTTATATATGGGTTTTGATAGTGACTACTGGTCTAGTATAGTACAGTGAAACCTCTGTTACCCAAGCCTCTGTAACCCAGCCACACTGTCTAAACCGGCCATCTTGTTGTGGTCCCAAAAATCGCCCACGTATTGGGATGAACCTGTCTATTCTGACCACCTCTCTAATCCGGCCACATTTATTGGTCCCAAGATGGCCAGATTAGAGATGTTTCACTGTACATACATACATACATAAGTATGTACTGTGGCTAGTGTGTGTGTGTGTGTGTGTGTGTGTGTGTGTGTGTGTGTGTGTGTGTGTGTTACTGTATGTATTGTTTTACATACGTACGAATATACGTATGTACGTAGTGTCTGTCCTGCTATAGTGTGTACTTCTATGGTGTGTATATTGGGTGGCTACAGTGTGTGTGTGTGGGTGTGGGTGTGCGTGTGTGCGTGCGTGCGTGTGTGTGTGTGTGTGGGTGGGTGGGTGGGTGTTGCTATAGCATATAATGTGTAGTGTGTGTTGCTACTGTGTGTACTGTGCTGCTGTAGTGTGTGTTGCTACTGTGTGTACTGTGCTGCTGCAGTGTGTGTTGCTACTGTGTGTACTGTGCTGCTGCAGTGTGTGTTGCTACTGTGTGTACTGTGCTGCTGCAGTGTGTGTTGCTACTGTGTGTACTGTGCTGCTGCAGTGTGTGTTGCTACTGTGTGTACTGTGCTGCTGCAGTGTGTGCTGCTACTGTGTGTACTGTGCTGCTGTAGTGTGTGTACTGTGCTGATGTAGTGTGTGTTGCTACTGTGTGTACTGTTGGTGTATGGTCTTGTGTACATGGTGTATGCAGTCTATCTGTAGGCATATGAGCCTTGATTTCCTTATGTTATTGCATCGTCTCTTGTGGTGTTTTGTAGAGGTTCATGCAGCTACCTCCATCCTGCTCTTTGAGTAAATACTATGACATACGTATATAGAGAAGGTATTTTTTCAAGGGATAAAATTTTTGTAGATGCTAAAAATTTGGATTATTCATGGTAAAAGAAATATGTACTTGATGGTTCTCTTCTAGACCACAAAAACTGCAATTTTTACCTCTCGATAATACCCACTCTGTGGTATATTGTGGTTGTGATCAGTTGGAATACAATAAAAATGCCTGGCAAAGACACTTGAGGTCCAAGTGTTTCAATTCCTCCAAATTGCTCACAATCAAACTCTATTGCATCACGTCCTGTGTGCATGCATGCTCCTGGGTCAGCGTAACTGAAGGTTCTGTCACGAGTAGGAAGGTCAAGTGTACATACGCACATCATGTGTACCATTTCGAGACTATTTAGCAGTCAGTTGTACTGTCATGACTTTAGTCCGGCCACATTCGTTGCACTAAAAGATGCTGGATTAACAAATCATCTTACAATGTACTGTGCACATTGGGTACACATTTCTACTGGCTGGACAGCAAGGGTTCTGGATTATCAATTGAAGGCTGGATTAAAGAGTCGTGACTGCGTTTACTATCATACACCATTTTGATGTGCAGTGTTGTCAAAGTATCAAAGCAGTTGAAGAAGTACGTACTTCTGTACTTGTTCAGATGTTTTGTTGGTGCATTCAATCATTCCCCATATCCCATGTATTGGATGTCTTTCCTGCAGCAGGCAAGCTTTTGCTCATGCGTGATTCACAAACACACACAATTCTTCCTTGTGCTGGATGCCAATCAGTATAAGTATATACTTGCATATTTTGTTAGAGTTCCAAAGGAATACTGTATAGGGGTTAATTTTTGCGGGGCATATATATTTGGTGAATGGAAGAACTTGGCTGTAATTCACGATTTTAGTTTCGCAAATGGACCAGTCCCTACTATATATTAGACATATAGCCTATCTATCTAACCATTTGCGATTGACTTTTCGCGAATGCAGGCTCATTCGCAGAATTCATGAAAGTATAGTCCTGCGAAAATTAGTGCCTATACAGTAAACCCTAATTGTCAGCATGGAGTACAAGCGCATACTGTACATACACTCTTATTTTCTGTGTCCCCGACACGTTCTCCTGGCTACTTTTGTACCTCTTCCAGACTTGCCATTGTTTGTTACAGTATGTGGGAATGTGCTTTTACACCTTTTGGCTGAGAAGAGTATACAGAAATGCATCTGTCCCTCCTTTCCTCCCTCCCTCACCAATTCTCTTCGTTCCTCATTTGCCCACCCTCGCACTCTTCCTCTCCATCCCACCCACCCTCCTCTCTCCCTTCCTCCCCTCCTACCATTCCTCCCTCCCTCCCTCCCTCACTCACTCACTCATTTCTCTCTCCATTCTCCACTCACTTACCCTCACACTGGTCCTCTCCCTTCTTCATATGCTCACTCACTCACTCACTCAATTCTTCAATCCTTTCCTCACTCCCACATTCTCTCCCCCTCTAGTTGTTCACTTTTTCAATTCATCCAATGGCAAGGAAATTGGGGACGGACATGTGTTCAAGCACCACTGTGAGGTGATGGAGGTGGCCCTCAATCAGAAGGGCCAACCTGAGGACAGACAGCTGGCCTACATGGATAAGAACTACGACCTTTATCTTCTACCTGTTCGGAATGCTCACACAGGATGGAACATTGTGCATATTGGTGAGTGTGCTAGGAGTGACATTGGTGAGTGTTAGGTGTGACATTGGTGAGTGTTAGGGGTGACATTGGCGAGTGTGTTAGGGGTGACATTGGTGAGAGTAGTGAGAGTGACATTGGTGAGTGTGTTAGAAGTGACATACGTAGGTGAGTGTGCTGGGAGTGACATCGTGAGTGTGTTTGTAGTGACATTGGTGTGTGTTGGAAGTGACATTGGTGTGTGTTGGAAGTGACGTTGGTGACACTGTAGGAGTGGTGTTACACTCATGTCATCTACGTACGTGCTAGTTGTCCATCTGGCAAAATGCTGCACATATACATGTGTGTGTGTGTGTGTGTGTGTGTGTGTGTGTGTGTGTGTGTGTGTGTGTGTGTGTGTGTGTGTGTGTGTGTGTGTGTGTGTGTGTGTGTGTGTGTGTGAGGCGCATACATATGTACATGTATGTACATATTTGTATATGTGCTCAATTCTACTGGGTGTCAGACTACTACATGGCAGACTGTTTGCTCATCAAACATTGTCTCCTTTCACAAGCAACCATACGTATATATACTAATGAGTTAACATGTGCATGCTGAACATACGTACATATGCTCTTGAGTACTGTGTGTTTGGAAATTTCCGCAGTTTCATCATGTATGCCAGAAGTGGATGTTTGGTTTGCCTGGGTTGTTGTGCCTGTAGTGGTTGATGTGCCTGTAGTGGTTGATGTGCCTGTAGTGGTTGATGTGCCTGTAGTGGTTGATGTGCCTGTAGTGGTTGTTGTGCCTGTAGTGGTTGATGTGCCTGTAGTGGTTGATGTGCCTGTACTGGTTGATGTGCCTGTAGTGGTTGTTGTGCCTGTACTGGTTGATGTGCCTGTAGTGGTTGATGTGCCTGTAGTGGTTGATGTGCCTGTAGTGGTTGATGTGCCTGTACTGGTTGATGTGCCTGTAGCAATAGAAAT
>CAUJGJ010000185.1:1594274-1606774 GCA_963170055.1 Halisarca cf. caerulea | reverse complement strand
ATAACATTTGTGTGTTTGTGCATGAGATTTTATGTGTATTTGTATTGTATTAAGTGGCTGGCATGAGACATACTGCTATTGTATTGCCAATGCAATGATAAATATTATAATATACTTTAAGTGAATGTGATATGACATAAAAATTATTGTAACTGTTTTCACCACTAGATTAGTCAGATACGGACTCGGAGATAATATAATGTCACCATATGTGTGTCGTGTGGACTCCACATACCGGGTGTTCTGCGTGACACATTGCGCATGCACAGAGCTCATGTATACGGTATGCCCAAGTCTGTGCGTATGGTAGCCTTGCAACTTTGCTGACCTTAATTGCAATTGCAAGTGTAAATAAGAAAAATGAAGGTAATGTACCTGTACATGCATTCGAATTTCTGTAAACTATTAATGTTCCATTTAATATTGCTATCATGTTGTTACGACAATTGTATGGTACATTGATCAAATTAAGTAATGGCTATGTAAATTGCCCCACCTGGCATGTGAACCGGCATGCATGAACATTTCTTCATATGCATGCAACGATGAAAAATATATGTATTTAATATATATATATATATATATTATATACAGCGTCATAATAATAATAATTATATGCATGCACTGCATATGGTGCATATTCTGCAGGAAGTCAGCTCATGGCCGGGCATGCATGCATGCATATACTGGGCATGCATGCATGCATGTACTGGGCATGCATGTACTGGGCATGTACAATACAATTATATAATATTATATAATCTATAGCTAGCTTCATATATATGCAACGCAGAGAGATGGAAATGTACATTAATGTAATATAGCTGAATAACTAGCTTTGAGTTAATTTTCATCATTCAGCTATACATTAATGCACATTTTCAACTCTCTGCGCTCATGCACCCATTATAGTATACACAACGAGTCCTTGCATGCATGTGTGTATATGTACGTAGGTGGTATATTCTGAATATGTGTTGACAATGCATGGATGCAGATGCATAATATACTAGCATGCATGTATATACTTGCATGCATAATAAGTCTTTATTAATTATTGACATACTTTACATGCATGTACAGATCGACATTATCGGGTTTCTTGTCCGGATAACAATCAGCATATATACACGTGATGTACGTATATAAACGTTGATCACGGGTGCGCTGTATAAACGTCACATGTATGCTTTAAAAGCCCGCCATATAAGTACATATGGCAGTATATACAGTATAATTCAGAAACTATATATGATGATTATTATAGCATATAAAAGAGCACCTTATAGAGGAGATCTGCACGTGTACAGTCATGCACACTTGGTTCTTCGGCAAGGTACACAGTCACAGAAATTACCTACAGCGTTTTGCATCTGAAGTCTTTCTCGTACATTCAATTGCCGTAATGTTAGCTCTTATTGTCTTCACCCTGGTTGCTCTCCCTGTGGATGGAAAAGGTCACCATGAGGATCAGATTGAGATCACTGACAACAAAACCTATCAATGTAATCCCTGTTGTAGAGGACCTCCGCGGGGAGAGATGGACGGGATGGTCCACCTGGACCTACCACAACAATATCACATCTAGACTATCTTCACCTCAAGGAAGACCTTACAAAGGATGTTAAACAACAATTCACTGCTGAAGTTGCTGCAAATCAGACTGCTGTTAAAGGCAACGACTGCCCAGGGATTGGACTGACTCAAGATAAACCTGCTTCTTCGTGTAGGGCTATCTTCCTTTGCTATCAACACAATGCTACTTCGGAACACTACTGGGTCAAGGGAGAACAAGGTGGAAAGTTTATCATACAAAGAGTCTACTGCAACATGGAAGACACACGCTGTGGGATCAGAGGAGGATGGATGAGAGTGGCCCACATTGATATGACCGATCCAGATGATACCTGTCCTTCTCCACTCAGAACAATCACTTCTCCAAAACGAATGTGTGCCAAGTCTGTGTCCACTGGATGTTCCTCAGTCACGTACTCCACATGTGATATTCCCTACACCAGAGTGTGTGGGAGGGCTATTGGGTATGCTCATAGAACATTGGACGGTTTCAATCCAAAGCCAAGCATTAATGGTCCTTACACTGATGGTCTGTCCATTACTCACGGCATACCTAGAAAGCACATTTGGACTTATGCCGCTGGCTATTCGCGTGGGTCTACAGATACCAATTGTCCTTGTGCGATTACCCCTGGGATTAAACCCCCTTTGTACATCGGGAATCATTATTATTGCGAAGGAGGAAGGACTGAAGGAATTTCAGGCTCCACCTTTGCAGATGACCCCTTGTGGGATGGCAAGGGTTGTTTTACGGACAGTAGTTGCTGTTCCGCTAGTGGGTTGCCATGGTTCTGTAGAACACTACCTTGTGAGACTACAGATGACATTGAGGTGAGATGGTGCTGTGATGAGCCACCATCCAATGAAGAATTTGCCACAAAATTGTTGGAAATTTATGTCATTTAGCAGCATCTCATTCAATTGTGTAAAGAATCAAAGTGTATAAGAAATAAGAACCATATAGATCTCCATGGCGTTCGTGACCATGCTTGTAAAAGAATTCCATGTACCTATAGCTTCAATGTATAGTTATTAGTCTAAGAATGTATTATTACATATTACAGTCACTGTGAGAAAATGCAATAGAACATGCTGGAAACTATTACATTTTACAGAATTGATGTGTGTATTAGTTAATACAAACCGATTTTGAACTCCAAAGTAAAGCATATTGCGTTATGCTACTGTGTACAAGAAGATACTGTAACGGTGAATGTGATGTATAGCAGTGAATGTGATGTAACGATGAATGTGATGTAAAAGTGATGTAGCGGGTGAATGTGATGTAGCAGTGAATGTAATGTAACAGTGATGTAGCGGTGAATGTGATGTAGCGGTGAATGTGATGTAGCAGTGAATGAGATGTAACGGTGAATGTGATGTAACGGTGAATGTGATGTAGCGGTGAATGTGATGTAGCGGTGAATGTGATGTAACGGTGAATGTGATGTAGCGGTGAATGTGATGTAGCGGTGAATGTGATGTAACGGTGAATGTGATGTAGCGGTGAATGTGATGTAACGGTGAATGTGATGTAACAGTGATGTAGCAGGTGAATGTGATGTAGCAGGTGAATGTGATATAACAGTGCCCTTTAGAGTGAAACTCCTCATCTGAAAGTCATGCTGTCAAATGCGTGCGCTCACCTCCTCGATCTGCTGCAGTAACTTCACAGTCTGAGGAAAGCGTGTATGTTTCAGTGTATATATGCTGATACAGTGCAAGTACTAGTGTATTTGCACGTCACCATATATACAGTATAATATTATATGCATTGTGTCTATTATAAAATAACCAGGATGCAGTGAGTCTCTGAGTTCTATATACAATGTATTACAGTTTAGCCTAGCTGGCCTATGGTTACCGGTAGTCTAGTGTGAAGTACAAAAACAGCTATGTGTACTGTACGTTGTCAAGGAAAGGACCATGTACTTCTATTTCAATCCCAGGGAAGTCTATATAATAATTATATACTTGCTCACACTTGCACACCTACATGCATGCACACACACACACACACACACACACACACACACACACACACACACACACACACACACACACACACACACACACACACACACACGCACAACACACACACACACACACACACACACACACACACACACATGCACACACATACACACACACACACACACACACACACACACACACACACACACACACACACACACACACACACACACATACATACAACAGTACACATGCATACACATATATACACAAGGTGCATATATTACATAATATTATATATATATACATGCATACTCCATGCCTTATTATTATGTATTATGCTCTTGTGCATATATAATACAATGTGTCCGACTGAATAAGGCCAAAAGGTGCAAATTAAAATTTTAGTTGACCTTTTTCTACAAGCATGACAAGTTAACTTACATTTGGGTACCATACAACCAATAACAAGTGTCTAGTCAGGAGTACATGGTTAGCTTTTGTGACTTGCATGGTTCACTTAATTTGAGAGCAACTGATGATGATGACAGCTTAATTTGTCAGAGTTTACAGTGGTTCATGATAGTATAACGAACAGTTTGCAACTCAGAGATTATTTGTGGAATTAGGCTTTATACAGTGGACCCCCTCTAATCCAGATCCCCGAATTGTGGACACCCCTCTAATCCAGATCCCTGAATTGTGGATACACCTCTAATCCAGCCCCTGAATTGCAGACACCCCTCTAATCCAGATCCCTGAATTGCAGGCACACCTCTAATTACCATTGTAACATCTTTGGTGACTTGACTTGGTTAACTTGACAGGAACTGATTGATACATGCTTGGAAGCATTTACACTCATACCTGAAAGTGGTGCACAGAAATGAGCATGCAGTCTGCATGCAGCATGCCTGTGGGATGAACCATGCATGGGAATAGAACAATGTCATGCCATTTTATTACGAGCGATATAGTCTTAACGTTATTTTATCCTATGAGTCTTGTGTAATTTCTGTATGAGTAGCTAGTTTCTTCTTGCTGGATGTGAACTTATATTATTTTTTTCTTTTTCTTATGGCAACCCTGTAAATTAGCCTGCATTGGCTAAGTGGTCCCATTCTTATAATCAAATCAAATCAAATCAAGTCTATTGCAAATAAATAATCACTGCTAATTATTTAAGCTCTTATATAGACTGATAGAGTATTAGCTTCCTCCGACCCTCCAGCCCTTATTGTCAGAAACAAGTATTATACCTATATACATTTCCCAGTTACTGTAATGAATAGTCCTGGCAAAGTATATACAGCTTGCATATTATACGCAATATCTACCATAGCAACATATACAAAATTTATATACTGTTGTATGTGCATGTGTGTGAGCACATAATGAAAGACTGACATATATAAATGTGGTTCGTAAAGCATTGTTCTAGTATTTAATGTTACCAGCTATGCAGTCTAATTTGTGTGTAAAATCAATGTATACTCGGAAACAATCGACGGACTACCTATAAGGGCATGTGATGAAGAACATTCATGAAAGCACATGAGTAGATTTTTGCTGCAAGGGTTGCTTGAGAGTGACAGAGGTATGGGTATTGGAGACATTAATTCTAGAGATGTACATGAGTGGACCGGAGTTGTGACCAATTCCTGCACGACCTGCATGGCTATAATAATTTCAGAGCTGTATGTAACATGGTGATGAACATCATTAAATGATGATTTTTAAATTGATTTATTACAGTGTATAACAAGTAATTCGAGTTAAAATCTTGTCGGGCTGCTGTCCCACACGCTCAAATCACTTGCAAAGCATTAAAGTGTAAGTGCACGATTGTTTAGGCTATTCATTTAGCTTATTCCTGTATAAATTCATACTTCTCTATTACTATTGTATAAATTCTCTATTGCAATTATAATAATATGCACAGACTACACACACTACACATACTATGATGACCAAGTTCGCAGAGCATGGGCACTTATAGTTGTCCGTGAATACAAATGATCACATGCACTTTCAAGCATCAAAGATGAGGTTGTGTGTGCATAGACACTGTGACAACATAAAGGAAGGGATTTTCCCTCTGCCAACAAGAAACATTATATTATTATAATGGACGAACAAACAATGAAGAAGTAACTGTTGCTACATACTGAGCAGCTGCAGATTTGTGACATGTGGTCACAAGGACTACAGCAAAGGTACATGACCACCTATATATTATGGACATGCAACATATAAATCCTATGAATACAATTAAACAAGTGATTCGAGTTTAAAAAACTCGTGGGCCGCCTACGGCCCTGGAAACTCGAATCGCTTGGAAATCGTTGTTATTGACTAAAATAATACTTCCAAGAACTCTTCTGGTCTAAAAGACTCTTCGCTGATAAAATCAGGAGCAAACAAATGAATTTCACCGAAATATAGCTGAAAGATTATGTACCGACTTCGCGTCCGCCATGTTGTTGACATATATATATATATATATATATTGACATCGTTACAGATGTTCCGGACACTTCCGGTGAAAGTAAAAACAATATAGGGCCGCCTTCCAGCGGCCCAAAAAACTTTAAGGTCAAATAATATTAATTTTACAGCATCTAGCTCCTGATGTAACATTCAGAAAGGCACAATCATAATATTATTATATCTTCATGCATGCATGCACACTCAGTCGAATAGAATGATCCACAGACAAGGAGTATAAATTAAAGGAAGAGGAGATCGACCCTCAGTTGTTTCAAGTGCTAATTTAATAGAAGAACTTCCTTTACACACCCTCGGCTATCACGACCACTTCAAAAATGCTTGTTTACATGACTTTATTTCTTATTGTCTCCTTTGCCAAACTCCCTGCGGACGGAATTCAAAGAGGTCACCATGACAATCAGAATGAGATTACTGACAATAAAACCTATCAATGTAATCCCTGTTGTAGAGGACCTCCAGGGAGAGATGGCCGCGATGGTCCACCTGGACCTCCCACAACAATATCACATGTAGACTATCTTCGCCTCAAGGAAGACCTTACAAAGGATGTTAAACAACAATTCACTGCTGAAGTCACTGCAAATCAGACTGTTATTAAAGGCAACGACTGCCTGGGAATTGGAATGACTCAAGATAAACCTGCTTCTTCATGTAGGGCTATCTTCCTCTGTTATCAACACAATGCTACTTCGAGATACTACTGGATCAAGGGAGAAATAGATGGGAACATTATCATAAAAAGAGTCTACTGCAACATGGAAGACACACACTGTGGGATCAGAGGAGGATGGATGAGAGTGGCCCACATTGATATGACCGATTCAAATGATACCTGTCCTTCTCCACTCAGAACAATCACTTCTCCAAAACGAATGTGTGCCAGGTCTGTGTCCACTGGATGTTCCTCAGTCACGTACTCCACATGTGGTATTCCCTACACAAGAGTGTGTGGGAGGGCTATTGGGTATGCTTATGCTTCACCTGATGCTTTTCGACCCATGACAATAAGAAACAGTGGTATCAATGGTGCTTATGTGGACGGTCTATCCATCACTCATGGACAACCTAGAAAACATATTTGGACATACGCAGCTGGGCTCTCTGAAGGTTATGACTACACTTGTTGCAACTGTCCATGTGCAGCTGCTCCAGGACCGGCTCCTCCTGCGTTCGTGGGCAATCATTATCACTGTGAATCTGGGAACATTGGTGAGTGGGAATACCAATGGTACACCAATGACCCCTTGTGGGACGGTGAGGGGTGTGTTGAAGGAAGTAACTGCTGCTCTACTAGTGGGTTGCCATGGTTCTGTAGAACACTACCTTGTGAGACTACAGATGACATTGAGGTCAGATGGTGCTGTGATGAGGTACCAAGGTATGATGAAATAGCAACAGAATTGCTGGAGATCTACACCATGATTTAGGAGCAGCTACCAAAAGCAATTTCACATCATCTACAGGTCAACACACAACCACAACTATCAGCAACTACACACCACATTACAAGTCATACTGTAGACTAAGTAGAGGAGGCGCATACATGAAACTCATGCACAGCATTTGATAGAGTCATAAAACACTGGTCATATGTTAGCTACTCTTATCTTAGGACTTTGTTCATTATTGAAGTATACACCATTTACTACATTATCTGTTGCTCTGTTGGTCAATAATACCTGAATTGGAAGTGATATTTCTGTGAGTACATAGCACCAATTCATGTTCTAGTTAACCACACAAACGTATCAAAGTGTATTGTAATGAATCCTATAAAAATAACACATTCAACTTTTCACTATAGAGCTGTAATCATTAATATCAAAGGAAAAACAAAATAAGACTGTAACATACAGTAACTGTATAAAAAATAAGATTCAGTCCATTCACTGCTACAATTATGGAATATGGCATATACTCCATATGTAGGGATGACAAAAAAACAAAATGGCCGCCCATCTATTTGGGGTCAACCCAATTTCATTAAGAAGGTGACACACACACGCACGCACACACATGCACACACACAGTGTCACACACACACACACACACACACACACACACACACACACACACACACACACACACACACACACACACACACACACACACACACACACAAACACACAACACACACACACACGCACACACACACACACACACACACACACGTGTACAGGCATGCACACGCACACACACGTGTGCGTACACTCACATGTATAATATTATCATAAACATGCAGCTAGAGACTTATGCCTACATGTGCCCACACAGCAGATGAACTGTGATAATATGAATATATGCCCATCACTAGCGAGATCTGTATACCTAATATTAATCTACATTTGGTATACAAATACAACTAAATATAGGGTGTCTAGAATTATATTTTTACGAAAATGAAACATAATAAATGTTCTAATTCATAT
This sequence comes from Halisarca cf. caerulea, assembly GCA_963170055.1. Taxonomy (NCBI): domain Eukaryota; kingdom Metazoa; phylum Porifera; class Demospongiae; order Chondrillida; family Halisarcidae; genus Halisarca; species Halisarca cf. caerulea. The sequence goes on along the minus strand of CAUJGJ010000185.1, from coordinate 1,598,285 downwards.
TTTAATGTAATGTGTCAAATTAATTAAGGCCAAATGTGTGAAATTGTTAGTACTTTTGACCTGTTCTATATATGAGCATAACAAGCTGACTACCCACTTGAGGTTACCATGACAAATAACAATTGTCTAGTCAGGAGTGCAAGGTTAACTTCCCACTTGGTTACCATGACGATTAACAAGTGTCTAGTCAGGAGTACAAGATTAACTTCCTACTTGGTTACTATGACAATTAACAAGTGTCTAGTCAGGAGTGCGTGGTAACTGCCCACTTGTGGTTACCATAACGAATAACAAGTGTCTAGTCAGCTAGGAGTGCGTGGTTAGCATTTGTGACTTGGTTTACTTGAGATCTACAGCAGCTGATGATCATAATGAATTGCACTACTTTTATTGTCTGCTTAATAATATTATTATAACTTGTAGAAATGTGCATTATAATATTAACTGATGCATGTGTATATATGCGTAATATACATGAAAAACAGACATGATTTATACTGGACATGCAATTATTTATCATGAACTGGGTGAGGTACAACATTGATATGCTGTGAACCTCTCTAATCCGTCAACCCTGCTAATTTGTCCTAGTGCTCATACACGACTTGCTTACTCTAGCACACTGGATAGTCTATTGTATGGTATGAAAGCAGATGTGCAAGGAAAAGATGCCATATAGTTCTATTTCGATCCCAGTGGAAGTTTACTCGTCCACATGCACACACACATACATGCAAGTACACGCACACACACACACACACACACACACACACACACACACACACACACACACACACACACACACGCACACACACACACACACACACACACACACACACACGCACACACACACACACACACACACACACACACACACACACACACACACACACGCACACACACACACACATTATGCTAATATGTCCAACTAAACAAGGCCAAAAGGTGTGAAATTTTTAGTTTGCCTGTTCTACAAGCATAACAAGTTAACTGCCCACTGAGTTACCATGACGAATAACAAGTGTCTAGTCAGGAGTACATGGCTAGTTTTGTGAATTGGTTCACTTGAGAGCAGCTGATGATGATGATTGATGGTATATAGTTTAATTTGTTTTAATCTGAGTTTACAGTGGTTCATGCGTGCATGGCATGTAACGAGCAGTTCGCAACTCAGGGATAAATTGCGGAATCTTGTCTGCTTACTTCGTAGGCATGTGCATCACAGTTGACGTGTACACATCATGGCTGGATTATGTATGATTGTATATTACTATAATACGTGTATTATTATAGTAAATGCTATACAAAAATCAGCCAAGACTTATACTGTTCATGCATGTATATTCATACTATGAGATTGAGGTATGTGAGGTGTTAATGGTGAAAATTACTATAATGTACTATTGGGGGTGCTGGTGGCCAGTAGGTCAGCAAGCACTGGAAGCTAATATAAGCTAAGCTGTGAGGAGAGGACACCACCCCGCCTGTGTGCCATTTGGAGTTACGTATTTTCCCCTGCACCCCCTGCCCCCAACTTGGGAATGAATGAGAAGATGACCCACTGCAGCCACCAAACTGATTTAGAATTTGATTTTAAAAATTAATAATTTGATTGTGTGTGTGTGTGTGTATGTGCAAGTGTGTTGGATACTGGGTGCCTTAGCAGTAGCCTCTGGCTAGTGGCCAACCCAGTTTAAATAAGGAAATATTACTATTACTATAATAATTGATATTACAACATCTTTAGCACTTGACTTGGTTCATTTGACAGCGACTGACTGATACATGCTTTGAAACATTTACGCTCGTAGCTGTAAGTGGTGCACAGAAATGACCAGTCTGCACCATACATGTGGGATAAACCACACACGGAAACAGAACAGTTTTTCACGAACAACTATAAATTCTATTGGGAATAATCATGCACTGCTAATGATACATGATTAATAATATGTAATACAGATCAGCTTTTACACTAATGCATTAATAGGCCGCAGCCCTCCATCCCTCCACTGATTCCTACCTATACATTTAGACATGCACATACACTTCCGAGTAATGAACGACCCATGCAAGGTATTCATAGTTAAACAGCTTGACAATGTATTATTATGACAACATACAGTACATTAATACTATATGTCCATGTGTGTGTGTGCACTCAATTATAGTGAAAGTTTATATTATATATATATATATATATATATATATATTGTTAATGTGGTTTGTTAACTAAGCATGGTTCTATTTTTTAATGTACACAGCTACTGAGTGTGTATGTGTTTGGGGAAAATCGACAAACTTCCTAAGAGCACATGATGAATAACAGTCTATTCATGAGATCGAGCACGTGATCCTCCCAACTCATCGAAATCCATCTCGTCTTCCAAATCATCCTTAAAAATCCACAAAATCTTCACATACCTCTAGAACATCTTCTCCCTCCCCCACATACAGATGATGCTTGCAAGTAGCCCATAATATGAAAGTATACTAAGAGACGCTCCATGATCTGGAAACTGTAATATCTGTAATAATTTTAAATAACTGTAAATCTGTAATTGTCTTGAAATGGTCAACATGGACTGATTAATGCAATGTATGCATATACTTATAATTTAAAATGCCACACAGATATGGAAAAATAAAACTATATTGCATAGCTGAAATACAAACTATTAAAGTTTATACATTACTACAAACACACACACACACACACACACACACACACACACACACACACACACACACACACACACACACGCTCACACGCACGCACACACACACGCACACACACACACACACACACACACACACACACACACACATGCACACACACACACACACACACACACACGCACACACATGTGTGCACACACACACACACACACACATGCACACACACACACACACACACACACACACGCACACACATGTGCACACACACACACACACACACACACACACACACACACACACACACACACACAGAGTGTCACACACACCTTATGCACCTATTACTGTCCCAATGAGATCATATGTATAGCTGCAGATGATCTCCAAAATTAAGTATACATAATATAATAGCTATTATAGGCACATGTACTGCACAATATTATGTAATCAAACCATTTGCTGGCTGATGTGCATCCTGTCAGAAACTGTGCATGTATGTCTGAGGTTGGTGTCTAGCCATGAGGTTGGTGCGACAAACAACACGCCTTGTTTAGCCTTGAGAGCATGGCTAATAGTTTGTAACTTGGTTCACTTGAGAGCGACTAAGGATGAGGAATTGAACTGTACATAAAATCATGTATACATGACATTGTATAATATAATATAATAAAGGGAACTTTGATCTTTGGGGAACAATTGAGTCTTGTATGAATGATCCCCAAAACCAATGGTTCATTCTTTCAGAGGGCATATAAGGCGGAATAAGCACAAAATAACAGATTCTGAAGCAGCTACGTATGAGCCATAAGGCAACATCGTGCATGCGCCTCTATGAACAAGACAGCAAAGATGAAATCCTACCTAGTGATGGATAATGGAAGTAGGCCGATCCTTCGCACTAATCAAACGAACAGTGCGAGGAATTAATATTCGCAGCGGATTTTCTCCTTGTGACCAGCGCCATTCGGAGAGTTTTTTCTCTTTCCTTATTTGCATACTTATTATTGTATCAGATTGTGTTTTTTGATCAAAAGTAGTGTATCGTTTGGAGGGTAACCTCGAAAGGGTTTCTTTCCATTTGCTTGCGAAATGAAGGTTTTTAGAAATTTACCCGTACTTGGTTACGAGACGCTCAATTTGTTTTATGGACGAACACAGACTGAAATACTGTAACAGATTTTAGATGTCGATCTTTTGTCACACATCTCCTCCTAGGGAAGAAAAGCGATCTTTTAAAAGCTGCCCAAACTTTCCGATGCTATAGTTGGTGAGTGTTGTTAGCTATATAGCGGAAGCTTGTATACCATATCTATGATGACACCGACAAAATAGTCG
>CAUJGJ010000185.1:1574274-1584274 GCA_963170055.1 Halisarca cf. caerulea | reverse complement strand
GGCATCTAACTCATGGGGAGATTATACTTGGAATTCTGAGGCATATATTTAGTTACAGTATTTCACAATACACTTATATAAAATTGCAAATGTTCACACATAAAAAAACTACTCAATTCTAGAGATTATCTGATCACTTAGTACTAAGTCCATGCATGTGACTACCATGTGATCAACATGTGACATGTGTGCTACACCATAGCATGCAGTATGCTAGACAATTAACATGTGTACTGCTTATGGCATTAAAAAGAGCTGTTGAGAGCCTGTGGGGGTTCCCCACCATGCTTGTCCTCTTGGGGGTGGAGTCCATCACATAAGATCGGGATGCCTACAGTGAGACAATGTATGCTGCTTTCCCTGCTCCTCAGTCCTCCGATCAGAGGGTTGAGGTGAAGATGGAGTTGTTTGAACATGTTTGACATGAGTTGGTACTCGCGCACATCTTCATAGTAAGGAAGCAGCATCTTTGCCACCTCTCCCATCATATCATACATCTCTGCTTGGAAGAGCAGCTCCAACGCTGTCTCCAACTCTCGCACATGCAAGATCAAACTACATACACAAGAATCAGAGATGAGTAGAGGGTAGCCACACACAGTACGCAAGCATATAGCATTGAGAAATGGAGTACATGATCTGTAGTATGTGATAGCAGTACAAGACTGTCTGGCCTGTAGGTACACACTAACACAAAACATGCACCCTTGAAGTGTGTGTGTGTGTGTGTGTGTGTGTGTGTGTGTGTGTGTGTGTGTGTGTGTGTGTGTGTGTGTGTGTGTGTGTGTGTGTGTGTGTGTGTGTGTGTGTGTGTGTGTGTGTGTGTGTGTGCATGCCCATGTGCACCCTTTGAGATGTTGACAGAGATGGTGTAGATGACACACACACACACACAAACACACACACACACACACACACACACACACACACACACACACACACACACATACCTCTCAACTTCAGATACTGGGCTATCAACCCAGCCATGTGGAGACAACACATAGCAGCCTACAGAACACAAGACCACATGCTCACAAGTAAAGTACATAAACTACATACACAAATACAGTGAGTTCTCATCAAACACAGCACAATAACAGTGTACAGATACGTAGGTACGTATGTACAGGATGTATGTACAGTACGCATGTCATATGAATGCATGTATTTACAGTACATATACACATATGTATGTATGTATATATGTACAGTACATATGTATGTATGTATGTATGTATATACTGTACGTATATACATATGTATGTATGTGTGTATGTACAGTACCTAATATATGAATGCATGTATGTACAGTATGTATTGTCCATGTGTAAGTATATACTATATATTTCCTTATTATTTGGAGCCCGACAAAACAGGGTCTGGTTATACTCAAATTTTTGCCAAAAGTACTCTAATTTTTTGTCAGCCAAAGGGTTGATGCATATTCCCCTCCTTATAGGCCTGTTTACCTCACTATTTGGTCGCTTGCCATCTATTCAGGCACAAAGCAGAGTCAATCACAAAGCTCTCAACCCTTTGTATGCCCTATGTGTGAGATCTTGTATTGGAATGAGTGAGATTGCTATGCTTACGAGTGAGACATGCTTTCAAGTTGACCGTCAAATATATCAAATGTAATAATATGCAGCAATAATGCTGAGGAAAGAATGCAAACATCACAAATGATTGAATCATTTGTGATGTTTGCATTCTTTCCTCAAAAATCGGTAAAATAACAGAACAAAAATAACATAGAGACGCATACCTTCCAGTATGTCATATTCACCAAGTTTATATGTTTCAAGAAGAGTAAAGTATCGATCTCAGCCTCCCACAGGTAAATATACGCACGATAACCATGAAAAGAAACCGTTACAACAACTCTGCCATTTTGTACTCAATTTTTTGGCACGACCCTAATTTGACATCATATTTCATACTTCGCGACTCGTTGGAAGGGGGGCCTAATCTCATGTGGGGGGGTCTAAAATTTTAAAATTCTAGACCCCCAGGGGGGCCTAGAACGAGGGGGGGGGCCAAAATGTTAGGACACTGGTTCCACCCATTGTATCTGTAATTGGCAACCTCGACCTGAAATTTGCTCTGCCGAAAATTAGGGAATGTACGGTACTGTATGTATGTATGTACTACTATGCATGTATACATGTATGTATGTACTGTATGTATTCATTGTGTGTACCTCTGAATAGCTGCGTTGAGAGCGGTGGAGCTGTAGCATGTTGTTCAACCAGGTCTTGCGAAGCTCAGGTGAACTGGCATAAGACTGAACCAGATCAAAGTGGAGGTCAGATAAGTGCTCTGGATCATTGTGATATTCCCAAAGGAGGACAGAGAACATTAGAGTAACATGGAAGTGTGTGTGTGTGTGTGTGTGTGTGTGTGTGTGTGTGTGTGTGTGTGTGTGTGTGTGTGTGTGTGTGTGTGCATGTGTGTGTGTGTGTGTGTGTGTGCATGTGTGTGTGTGTGTGTGTGTGTGTGTGTGTGTGCGTGTGTGTGTGTGTGCATGTGTCACAGTGTGTGTGTGTGTGTGTGTGTGTGTGTGTGTGTGTGTGTGTGTGTGTGTGTGTGTGTGTGTGTGTGTGTGTGTGTGTGTGTGTGTGTGTGTGTGTGTGTGTGTGCACATGTACGTATTGGGTTGCAGCCTCAAATCATACACATGCACCTTCATTTGTGCTGAAGACGTCAACACAGTTCTAAGTCTCTTCATCAGTTCACTTGTTTCCTTGGAGAACTTTACAGCCTGAGGGAGACAAAATGGCTGACAGTGTTACCATGCCAACCAAATTCATCACCAATGTATGCACATTTCTCAATCCTTTTCAGCAATCACACAGTACAGTGGAACCCTGTTAACATAATTCGCTTAAGGCGAAAACTTTGGCTAACATGAAAGCAGAAAATGGTCCCTGCAATGTCCCAATAGTGCTCCTGATAACATGAGAATTCTGATAAGATGAACACTTTTCATCAGTCCTTGAGTTTTATGCTGAGTGGGTTCCACTGTATTACGAAATCTCCATTGCATCAACATTAACTCCTGCTGTAAAGCTCCACATTGCACAACTACTTCAGGTGGAGCGGATGTACTCACCTTAACTACTGACTCGTGGGCTGGAAAGTTAGAAATGATGAACAGAGACCTCCTCAAGTGGTTGTCGCTCTTCTCCTTGATCTGAGACACAAGCTCAGAAATGGCAATCATGGACTGCAGGAGGTGAAGACAATAATGCTATGAACATTTGAGCAGAGAAGAGTTTGTCAGGTGGGCGTACAAGGTTGGGGATGTGTGCAAACACATGTACATACGTACATGGGTCTCTCACTGTATGCAAACATGTGTTTCAGTCTGTACTGCATGTTTGTACACGTTTCAAGGTGTACATGATAATACATACATAACATTATACATGATAAGATGCATAAGAAGTTGGTGTACACAGGTTTAAATCAGAATGTGTTGAGTTGGTGTACAAACAAGAATGTATATCAGGGCTGAGGAACCACTGGGGCAGGGCTGAGGAACCACTGGGGCAGGGGTAGGTGGGGCAATGACCCGACCACTTTTCTTACAAAACCTCAATAATATATTGTCAGAAAGAGCTTTATAGACCACTATCAAGAATGGTAGGTACTGCAACCACAGGGTTCAGGTGCCCCACCACTTTCACATGGCTTCCTACGAGCCTGTATTATGCATGTGTGTATACATGTGTACATGTGTACATGCGTACATGCATACATGTGCACATGCGTACATGTGAACATGCGTACATGCATACATGTGTCTGTTACTGTGTGTCTGCATTGTGAATGTTCAAGAACTTGATATGACAAGACTGTCCCATGTTTGAATAAACCAGCAAATCTCCTATATAGCCCCCACCCTAAAGGCTGGAACTACACATGAATACACTTAAACCATGCAGGAGACATAGGTCTCCAGAGAATAATTTAGCATCATGATTTTGGAGTATTTTTAGACAAGAATTCAATCACATCTACTCAATAAGGTGTTGTTTTCATTGATTTGGAACAGTAGCAGAGTTTAAGGTTGGCAACCAATAAAAATAGAGGGTGCAGAAGAGGGAGGAGTGAGACAGGGATTTCATCCCAACATGAACAAATAATAATTTACAGACAGGCAACATTCAAATCCTATGAGATGGGAGGGGTTAGACAGGGATTTCATCTCAATATAAACAACAAATAATTGTTTATATTGGGATAAAATTCAGGTGGAGTGTGAGAAACAGGATGTTGACAGCAAGTATAGGGTACAGCCACCTGTTTTAACACCTGTTTTACACCACACACACACACACACACACACACACACACACACACACACACACACATGCACACACACACACACACACACACACACACCGCACACACACACACACACACACACACACACACACACACACACACACACACACACACACACAGAACACACACACACACACACGTACACACACACAAACACACACACACACACACACACAGATACACACACATACACACACACACACACACACACACACACACACACAGAACACACACACACACACACACAAACACACACACACAGATACACACACATACACACACACACACACACACACACACACACACACACACACACACACACACACACACACACACACAACTAAAGACTCGCGAACACGAACAAGGACACAATTTGACCATATAGGTGGAAACATAGCGACCATTATATTGGGCAATTTGCATGAAATCTGGGTGCAAAATATATATATTGGCAATAATAAAACTATTGAGTGATAGGTTTGTAATTAAAAGTGCAACAACAAGGTTCGCCAGCAACAAGGCTGGCCCATGCTCATGCACTACATGAGTATAAAAAGGAGAAAATAAAGACACTTTGCTCAAATATCACAAGTGACTTGTTAGAAATCAACTTAAGAGATTGTCTACATTAAGCTTTCGGAATATGCTCAAACAAAAAACTCTTCTTTTTGTTTTCTCTTTCATTCTGCTTACAGTGGAATTCACTGCTGCTGAAGACTGCCGGGGGATTGGAATGACTCAAGATAAACCTGCTTCTTCATGTAGGGCTATCTTCCTCTGTTATCAACACAATGCTACTTCGGGATACTACTGGGTCAAGGGAGAACAAGGTGGGAACATTATCATAAAAAGAGTCTACTGCAACATGGAAGACACACGCTGTGGGATCAGAGGAGGATGGATGAGAGTGGCCCACATTGATATGACTGATCCAAATGATACCTGTCCTTCTCCACTGAAAAATATCACTTCTCCGAAACGAATGTGTGCCAGGTCTGTGTCCACTGATGGATGTTCCTCAGTCACGTACCCCACATGTGGTATTCCCTACACCAGAGTGTGTGGGTGGGCTGTTGGGTATGCTTATTATGCGGTTAAAGCTTTTCAACCAAAAACCAATGGCATCGATGGTGTTTATGTGGACGGCATATCCATCACTCATGGACATCCTAGGAAACACATTTGGACATATGCAGCCGGGATCTCTCAAGACTACAATAACAATCGCTTTACCTGTCCATGTGCTGTTTATCCAGGAACTGTTCCTCCTTCGTTCGTAGGCAATGACTATCACTGTGAATCAGGGAACACTTACAGTTGGACGGCTCAATGGTACACCAGTGACCCCTTGTGGGATGGTGAGGGGTGTGTTGCAGGAAATAACTGTTGCTCTACTAGTGGGTCACCATGGTTCTGTAGAACACTACCTTGTGAGACTACAGATAACATTGAGGTGAGATGGTGCTGTAATGGGGCACCAGCAGTGGAAGATGTAGCAACAGAATTGTTGGAGATCTACACCATGATTTAGGAGCAGCTACTAAAAGGAATCTCACATCACCTACAGCTCAACATACAACCACAATTATCAGCAACTACACACCACATTACAAGTCATACTGTAGACTGAGTAGAGGAGGCTCATACATGGAGCAACTCACAGCATTTGATAGAGTCATAAAACACTGGTCATGTTAGCTACTCTTATCTTAGGACTTTGTTCATTATTGAAGTACACCATTTACTACATTACCTGTTGCTCTGTTGGTCAATAATACCTGAAATGGATGTGAATTTTGTGAGAAATATATATTAGCACAAATTCACATGTGTAGCGCATTATATGGGATGAAAAACAACACATTCAACTATTCACAAGAACTGCAACGGTTACCATAAGAATTAAACAGGGCCGGCGGAAGCTACTTATCTTTGGGGGGTCAGACCACATTGGTTATAGATATTGTACACATGCAATCATATACTCAGCATTCCCTGCTTCATCCTGATGTCACAAGCAATGATTGACAGCTAGCCTTATCAATGACTTTGGCTACATTGAATATCAGGATATAAGCCTATAAAAGTTATTTCACAAGACATATTATTATATAGTGGCCTGTTAAAGACTTATATCTATCTAAAATCCAGCAAAACGTTAGAATATGGGGTTTTTGGAGCTCCAGAACATACCAGAAGTGAGTTTTGGCGCAAATACATTAGGCTCTAATGTATGGACGGCCATTTTGTTTCGGCGTCATCCCTACAGATCAGCTACTTGGTTTGGTGGGTCTACAGACCCCACTGACCCCCCATTCCACCATCCCTGTTAAAGAAACAACAAAACCACAAGAGAAAGACTGACATATAGTAGCTGTACTATTAGGAGACACAGTGTGTACTGAACAACAATAGAAACATCTGATTCAGTACATTACATACGTACTACATGCATATAAGCAGTAATACATAATTTTACCGTTACTACTATAAAATATGGTATGAAGTACTCCACATGTAGGGATGACATGAAACAAAATGGTCGCTCATACATTTGGGGTCAACACAATCCTGTTAAGAAGGTGAGTTCTGGTACATTTCTATGTACTATGTAGATGCACAGATTACACACGTTACACGTGTGTGTAGTCTGTGCATATACATACAATGTCATATACATATGGTAGCCTCTGGCTAAAGGTTCCCCACTACTACTGGCAGGTTAAATAAGATTACCCTGAGACCCTGATGTGTGACCAAGTTCACAGAGCACGGACACTTTTACGTGAATATACATGATCACACTTTCAAGCATCAATGATGAGGTCGTGTATTCATACAGACACTGTGACAACATAAAGGAAGGGATCTTTCTCTCTACCAACAAGAAATGTAGTACATCATTGAACAAGAATGACAAGAGTAAAACAAAAGTTGTGATGTAGGTAAGCGGATAACCAGAGCATTAGTGGAGCTAACCACATCCACCAACTTGCTGTGTGCTTGCATGCGTGGGGTAAGCAGTACATTGTATTATTATTATATGGGAGGTGGTGTTAATGGCTCAGTGGGTCAGCACCAGATGTTATGATTGAGAAAATATGGATACGAACCCAGCTGTGTGCCATTTGACGGATGTTCCCTGCATCCACTGCCACCAACTGAGAATGGAGATAGGATGACCTATACTGTACTCCAGCCAAACACACTAATTATTGATTTGAGAAATTTGACTTCGAGTGTGTGTACATGTGTGTGTGTGTGTGTGTGTGTGTGTGTGTGTGTGTGTGTGTGTGTGTTTGTGTGTGTGTCCGTGCATGCGTGTATGCTTGCATACGTGCGGGCGTGTGTGTATGCATGCATGTGTGTGTGTGCATATGAGTATACTGGAGGCCTCAGTAGTAGCCTCTGGTCAGCCGGCTGATGGTTGACCCAGTCAAGAAAGAAATGATTACTATTACAGTATGCATAACATAGCAATCCTATGGTAACAAAAGGTGTACTATATGCAAGTGTACGCATCAACGGCAGCTCCATTCTCACCTCTGATCGGACCACAGGGAGCCACGATTTGCAGCATGTTAAAACCTGTGTAGAAAGGATATCATCACAGTCAAGAATTCTCCACACAATCCACAAAACTTTCACACAGACAATTTTTACATATATTAAATGAGTATTTGCTATAGAATGTGCCGAGAAGACATGTATCAAAAAACTGCATGCATGGTTTTTCAGCGAGTGAGTAGTGACACACACACACACACACACACACACACACACACACACACACACACACACACACACACACACACGCACACACACACACATGCACGCACACACACAGGGTCACACACAAACACACACACATGCACACACACACACATGCACACACACACACACACACACACACACACACACACACACACACACACACACACAATCACATGCAAGCACACAAACACACAGGGTCACACACATGGCATAAACTTCCACAATTCAATTTTTTTGCTGCTAATACACATAATACCATAAGCCATAGCAACATAATACTAAACTGACACTCACAGTGAGCTCTATAAAACTGTAGGTAACCAAAAATATAATTATTACAAAATGACATTAACTTGATACTTGTCCCATGTAGGTATATACATAAAATTATATTGGGAAACAATACCATCAATTTCATACTATACAGTATACAGTTATTTCACAATACACTTAAAATTGCAAAAATTCACACATAAAAAACTACTCAGTTCTAGAAATTATCTGATCACTTAGTACTAAGTCCATGCATGTGACTACCATGTGATCAACATGTGACAAGTGTGCTGCACCATAATATGCAGTATGCTAGACAACATGTGTACTGCTTATGGCATTAAAAAGAGCTGTGGAGAGCCTGTGGGGGTTCCCCACCACGCTTGTCCTCTTGGGGGTGGAGTCCATCACATAAGATCGGGATGCCTGCAGTGAGCCAATGTAGCGATTCTCACATCATGGTAAGTTTCAAACACGGTTACAACCTCCTCCATATTCACCCTCATAATTCCCCACAGTCAACCTCACAACTCCCCATATTCACCCTCACAACTCCCCATATTCACCCTCACACTGTCCCCATTCACCTTCACAACCAACACTTCTCCTTCACACACACACACACACACACACACACACACACACACACACACACACACACACACACACACTCACACTCACAATGCTGCTCTCTCTGCTCCCCAGTCCTCCGATCAGAGGGTTGAGGTAGGATTGCATGGCAGCAAACTTCCTCTCCAGGTCAGCGTGGTACTCAAACTGGTCTGCACTGATGTGACGTCTGTTCACCTCCAGAGCTTCTTGACAAACAAACATGAACTCCCTAATCAGACAAATAGAGAAAGTTTGTAATCTCATCAAACACCAGTGACACTTTAGAGCCTCTTGGAACACAAACATGCATGAACATGATCAGTCATCAGTGGCACTTTGCACTACATGTATGAAGTTATAGACATACACCTCCATGAAAACATGTATAAACACTCATACAAAATAACTGTTATAATAATACAATACTGCAATGTGATACAACACAATAACTACAGTGTAATGTTATACTGTATGTACTGTGTTAAGCAGTCCCAACAGAGAACAGATGACAAAGGTATACTTACACAAGATGAAATGAAGATTATTGAATACCGTGGTGCACCAAATGGTACACTAAATGGTGGATTGAATGGTACACCAAATGGTACACTGAATGGTACACCAAATGGTGCACCGAATGGTGTACTGAATGATGCACTGAATGGTACACCGAAGGGTACACTGAATGGTGCACTGAATGGTACACTGAATGGTACACTGAATGGTACACTGCTCGTTGTATTGGAACGCTGCACCAGTTCACATCTCACCTGTACACTTCCTTTAGTCTGTCCACCTCATCTTCTGGTAGGAGGAGAGCTTCTGTGTCCTTGAGGAAGGCATTGGCGTACTCTTGAGCACCAGCTTGTACCTACAGTATAGGACACAACGCCAGCCTTACTGGGTTAGCTCTCTAACACACTGCAGGTCACACCCACCACAGACCGCATCCACTGATTGACACACCTACTATGGGCTACACACACGGTAG
>CAUJGJ010000185.1:1554274-1569274 GCA_963170055.1 Halisarca cf. caerulea | reverse complement strand
CCCCTAGTGTTCCAGATAACATGAAATTCTAATGAGACGAACACTTTTCATTAGTCCTTGAGTTTCATGTCGAGTGGGTTCTATAGTGCATGTACATTATCTCCTGCTGTGAAACTCCCCATTGCACAGCTACTGCAGGTGAAGCGGAAGCATTCACCTTCACTACTGACTCGTGAGCTGGAAAGTTGGAAATGACGAACAGAGACCTCCTCAAGTGGTTGTCGCTCTTCTCCTTGATCTGAGACACAAGCTCAGAAATGGCAATCGTGGACTGCAAGAAGAGAAGACAATAATGCTATGAACATTTGAGCAGAGCAGAGTTTGTCAGGTTGGGGTACAAGAATGGGTATGTGTGTAAACATATGTACAATCATATGTTTCAGACTGTACTGTACATATGTCTGTACCTGTTTCAGTCTGTACTGTATGTCTGTACATGTTTCAGTCTGTACTGTATGTCTGTACATGTTTCAGTCTGTACTGTACATATGTCTGTACCTGTTTCAGTCTGTACTGTATGTCTGTACATATTTCAGTCTGTACTGTAAGTCTGTACATGTTTCAGTCTGTACTGCATGTCTGTACATGTGTCAGTCTGTACATGTGTCAGTCTGTACATGTTTCAGTCTGTACTGTTTCAAGGTGTACATGAAAATACATGCATAACACTATGTACGTGGTAAGATGCATAAGAAGCTGGTGTACACAGGCTTGAATCAGAATGTGTTGAGTTGGTATATGACCAAGAATGTATATCAGGGCTGAGGAACCACCGGGGCAGGGTAGTTGGGGTAATAACCCGACCACTTTTCTTACCAAACCTCAATAATACATTGTCAGAAAGAGCTTTATAGACCACTATCATAAATGGTAGGTTACAGCAACCATAAGGTTCAGGTGCCCTGCCACTTTCACACAGCTTCCTCCGAGCCTGTATATGCATGTGTGTATATATGTGTACATATGTGCACATGCATACATGCGTACATGTGCACATGTATGCATGTACGCATGTGTACATGTGTACATGTGCAAATGCATACATGCGTACATGTGCACATGTATGCATGTACGCATGTGTACATGTGCACATGCGTACATACATACATGTGCACATACATGCAATATGTGACTGTCCCATGTTTGAAGAAACCAGCAAATCCTCTAACCCCTCCCCCCTCCCCCTCCCCCTCCCCCTCCCCCCTCCCCCTCCCCCAAATGCTGGAACTATGTACCCATGAATACACTTAAACCAGGAGACATGGGTCTCCAGGGAATAGTTTAGCACCATGATGATGGAGTATTCGTAGGCAAGAATTTAATCACATCTAACTCAATAAGGTGTTGTTTTCATTGATTTGGAACTGTAGCAGAGTTAAAGCAACCAACAACAATAGAGGGTGCAGAAGAGGGAGGAGTGAGACAGGGATTTTAAACCAATAAACAATCACTGATTGTTCAGGTGGAGTGTGAGAAACAGGATGTTGACTGCAAGTAGGGAACAGCCACCTGTTTTAACACCTGTTTACACACACACACACACACACACACACACACACACACACACACACACACACACACACACACACATACACACACACACAAGTAGATACTCATAAACACGAACAAGCGCAAGCTTTCATTCCTGCATCACAACATAATCACATAAATGTATAAATTAAATACCGTATAGGTGGAAACATTGATGAACATTATATTTGGCAATTTGCTTGAAGTCTGGGTGCATAAAATATTGGCAATAATAAAATTTGGCAGTTGAGTGCAATCATCAAAAAGTACAAAGATTATTCATTGACAAAATTTAATCAGCTATGCTAATCCATTAAGACCTGTGCTACTTTTTCAAAGAGAAACTTTTTAAGACGAAGCAAGAATTAATATTATATAGATCGTATCAACTGACATTACAAGCTGTACACATCAACAAAACCGCTTTTGTTATGGGATAATTATCAATTGAAAATCCTTGAAACTACATATATAGATCATAATTAGGATTACAGTAAATGTTTCTTTGTAAGTACAGGCATAATAGTTTGTCGGTAGTTTAAGAAGAATTCAGAGTCCCATTCTGCGCTGCCATTTTCTTCAATTACAGTATATCCCATTCCCTTGAAGGGCCCATTCTTCGGCAAACATAAATTTGACAATTTCATTAAGACTACCAACTTGCCAAATTATTAACATGGCCAATTTTTTCAGTTTTACGGTACGCACAGACACTCACAAGTTTGTACACAGGTATGCACAACACATGTACAAATACATGCATACAAGTTGGTATGCAAGCACACACACACACACACACACACACACACACACACACACAGTATAGGGACAAAACAACAATACAATTTCACCATCACATAACAAACTTAAACCCCACTATAGACTCAGATCCTGGGAAAAGAAATCCTTACAAAATCACTTCTACAATGGAGTGAAGTTTATTCTACTTCACTACACACAGAAGTGCGGCCAAAGACAACAACAACAGGAGTGCAGACATGGGGAGAGGATGGGAGATCAGACACTGAAATAATTGATGAACCCACGACTAAACTATGCTCTTAAGGAGATAAACACATCATTGAAAAACTTGATATAGAGGTCAATGAGGTGTTTTGCAACCTCAAGTAGGACACCTGACACCTCCCACTGATTGACCACACAACATCAGCTATCATATTGGAATGATGTTCCGTACAAGTTGAACAGTCAATCTATTACTGCAAACATTGTTTAAGAAGAACAATTGAGTGATAGGTTTGCAATTAAGTGTGACATCAACAACAAGGTTTGTCAGGAACAAGGCTGGCCCACACTACAAATGAGTATAAAAAGGAGGAAATAGAGACTCTTAGCGCACATATTACAAGTGACTTGCTAGGAATCAACTTAAGAGATTGTCTACATAAAGCTTTCGGGATATGCTCAAACAAAAACGTGATCTTATTCTTTTTGTTTTCTCTTTCATTCTGCTTACGGTGGATGGGAAAGGTCACCATGAGGATCAGATTGAGATTGCTGACAACAAAACCTATCAATGTAATCCCTGTTGTAGAGGACCTCCGGGGAGAGATGGCCGTGATGGTCCACCTGGACCTTCCATAACAATATCACATGTAGACTATCTTCGCCTCAAGGAAGACCTTACAAAGGATGTTAAACAACAATTCACTGCTGAAGTCACTGCAAATCAGACTGCTGTTAAAGACAATGACTGTCCGGGGATTGGAATGACTCAAGAAAAACCTGCTTCTTCGTGTAGGGCTATCTTCCTCTGTTATCAACACAATGCTACTTCGGGATACTACTGGATCAAGGGAGAAATAGGTGGGAATATTATCATAAAAAGAGTCTACTGCAACATGGAAGACACACGCTGTGGGATCAGAGGAGGATGGATGAGAGTGGCCCACATTGATATGACCGATCCAGATGATACCTGTCCTTCTCCACTCAGAACAATCACTTCTCCAAAACGAATGTGTGCCAGGTCTGTGTCCACTGGATGTTCCTCAGTCACGTACTCCACATGTGGTATTCCCTACACCAGAGTGTGTGGGAGGGCTATTGGGTATGCTTATTATACACCTGATGGCTTTAACCCAAAAAGTAATGGTATCAATGGTGCTTATGTGGACGGTCTATCCATCACTCATGGACATCCTAGAAAACATATTTGGACATACGCAGCCGGATATTCTGGAGATTTTGACCGCCCTTGTTGCAACTGTCCATGTGCAGTTCATCCAGGGCCAGCTCCTCCTACTTTCGTGGGCAATGACTATCATTGCGAATCTGGGAACACCGGTGGAGGGGAGGTCCAATGGTACACCAATGACCCCTTGTGGGATGGTGAGGGATGTGTTGCAGGAAGTAACTGTTGCTCTACTAGTGGGTTGCCATGGTTCTGTAGAACACTACCTTGTGAGACTACAGATGACATTGAGATGAGATGGTGCTGTGATGAAATACCAGCCAATGAAGAAGTTGCTACCGAACAGCTGGAGATTTACGTCATGTGAGACCAACCACGAAGAGCCCCAATTGAGTACACAAAGCACATGTAAAGGAACAGAGAACATCATACATGTATGACATAGTTAAGTATAATAATTAGTACAAATACTTTTCCAATAATTCCTCAACACAAATGTGTGCAGTATAATTTGTGTTACTATTAAGCCTAAAATGATCGATATTATAATTATTATACATTAATGTTAACAAAATTGAAAGCAATTGTACTTCAGAATCTGATCAACACTATAATACCATGGATTTACCATGGATGTAAGTGTCCTACTTGGAAAGTACTTTATCAAAACTGCCATGTTTGGCCACAGCTATTAATACGTAATACACAAAGGGTTGGTATGGTGAAGACACTACTGTAGACTGGGGTTAAGAAGCATAATTTGTAACAAACGCACAATTTTTCATAGACGTATACTCATTTCTCCTATTACAAGCTCATGTATAAACAAACATTCCACTGAGTGCACATTTCTATGATAAGTGCATTACCGGAAAGGTTGGCCGAGAATGTACTTTGGCGGATTGACGGTTTTCACATCCACTGCCAAATTATAATCTGCCAAATATTATCGCATTTTGCTGAAGAAACCAGATATATTACACTTACTCTATGTGTAAACATAGAATACCTGTGAAGAAACAAGGACCAAACTGCTGATATTTGGGCGGGAGAACGTGCCCCAATACTCTGTTGTCGACATCAACAATGGTTATTTATAGCGTACAGGTAGTGTGGATTACTTTCAATCTTTTCCACAAACCACTTAATGGTTGGGGTGCAGAACTCTCGAAAACTTAATGCCTACATATGCAGCTGTCCGGTGAACTCCATTGCCATTCCTTGCACTATTTCACACATCCTCTCGATCTTTCCCAAGCCACATTGCGTCCGTGCTGCTGTGTTGGACTTGTAATGTTCTTGTTGTACATTGTTGCATGATGTGTATACTCTATGTCCGTATTACGTACTTCTAATTATTATTTCCTGTATTTACTCTTTCACACGTAAACACGCATGCGCACAACTATTAGCCACGTGGTTATTCATTCATTAAATTCAACAGATAGAAGTGATCGACACGCTGACCATCTCGCTGTCGTGCTCGACTCTTCTACATTGGTGACCCCTGACTCTGGTCGTTTCAACCAAGAGCACGCCTCATTTTTTAGCTCCTCCGCCATGGCCGGCTCGTTTCAGTTCGCGCCATGGCTGATAGGCTTCTCCTCGAGCTCGGCTCACTACTGCCTCATCCTCGCCACAGCTCGGCTCACTACTGCCTCATACCTGCCACAGCTCGGCACATCTCTGCAGCCTCGCCTCAGCTCGGCACATCTCAGCGGCCTCGCCTCAGCTCAACCATAGCTCGCATTCGCTCGGCCCCAGCTCGGCTCGGACTCGCCTTGGCCTCAGCCTCCCTGCCGCATTTTCAACGCTGGCACATCCGCCATTTTCAACGCTGGCACGTCCGCCATTTCCGTTATGCACATTATAGTACAATTTACATTTAAAATAGCATTAATAGGATAACTAAAACTACAGCATAACTTTCCATTCCTACAGTATCACTGCACTACATATGTACTATGTACATAAGCAGTAAGACAGATAATGAGGAAGTTACCATTACTACTGAACAGCTTGAGAATAGTGACTTGTGGTCACAAGGACTACAGCATGACCACCTACCAGACAGGCAACATAGAAATCCTATGAATACAATTAGAAAGGGTCAAGTTCAATCCCTCCACAAAATCAACATGATGATACCTTCCTACATACATGCAAACTAACAGGATGCTCTACAGACAAGGAGTATAAAAGGAAAAGAAGAACGGAGAACTTCATCAGTTGCAACAAATGCTAAAGTAGAAGTACCTACAAACTCTCAGTTTTGAAGACCTCTTCAAGAATGCTCATCTATACAACTTTACTTCTTCTTGTCTCCTTTGCCACACTCCCTGTGGATGGAAGAGGTCACCATGAGGATCAGATTGAGATCGCTGACAACAAAACCCTACAATGTAGTCTACTTCGGGATACTACTGGATCAAGGGAGAAATAGGTGGGAATATTATCATAAAAAACATTGAAAAACTTGATATCGGGATATGCTCAAACAAAAACGTGATCTTATTCTTTTTGTTTTCTCTTTCATTCTGCTTACGGTGGATGGGAAAGGTCACCATGAGGATCAGATTGAGATTGCTGACAACAAAACCTATCAATGTAATCCCTGTTGTAGAGGACCTCCGGGGAGAGATGGCCGTGATGGTCCACCTGGACCTCCCACAACAATATCATATCTAGACTATCTTCGCCTCAAGGAAGACCTTACAAAGGATGTTAAACAACAATTCACTGCTGAAGTCACTGCAAATCAGACTGCTGTTAAAGACAATGACTGTCCGGGGATTGGAATAACTCAAGAAAAACCTGCTTCTTCGTGTAGGGCTATCTTCCTCTGTTATCAACACAATGCTACTTCGGGATACTACTGGATCAAGGGAGAAATAGGTGGGAATATTATCATAAAAAGAGTCTACTGCAACATGGAAGACACACGCTGTGGGATCAGAGGAGGATGGATGAGAGTAGTCCACATTGATATGACTGATCCAGATGATACCTGTCCTTCTCCACTCAAAGCAATCACTTCTCCAAAACGAATGTGTGCCAGGTCTGTGTCCACTGGATGTTCCCCAGTCATGTACTCCACATGTGGTATTCCCTACACCAGAGTGTGTGGGAGGGCTATTGGGTATGCCTATCATTCACCTGATGGTTTCAACCCAAAAAGTAATGGTATCAATGGTGCTTATGTGGACGGTCTATCCATCACTCATGGACATCCTAGAAAACACATTTGGACATACGCAATTGGATTCTCTGAAGACCATGACAACACTTGTTGTAACTGTCCATGTGCAGCTCGTCCAGGACCACTTCCTCCTGCTTTTGTTGGCAATGACTATCACTGTGAATCAGGGAACACTGGTGCACATAAGACTCAATGGTTTTCCAATGACCCCTTGTGGGACGGCAAGGGGTGTGTTGCAGGAAATAACTGTTGCTCTACTAGTGGGTTGCCATGGTTCTGCAGAACACTACCTTGTGAGACTACAGATGACATTGAGGTGAGATGGTGCTGTGATGAGCCACCAGCCAATGAAGAAGTTGCTACTGAACAGCTGGAGATTTACGTCATGTGAGACCAGTCACAAAGAGCCCCAATAAATACACAATGACCATGCAAAGGAACAGAGAACATCATATATACAGTTAGATCTCAAGCAACACTGCAGCTAAAATTTTACACGCAATAACATTACCCAATTGTGAATCTTACTAATCACAAATACTTTATCAATGCATCAGCACAAATTTTTTTGTGATACGATTGTTTTCATTAAAAGAGATTAACACGAATGTCAACAAAATTGAGTGCATTTATATTTCATAATCCACCAATGATGATACTGTGGATGCATGTGTCCTACTTTAAAAATGTTTATCAAAACTACCATATTTGGACACAGCCACAAACAGTACACAAAGGCACTATTATACTGGATGGATGCATCCATACAGTATAACCTGGAGTATGTAGTCAATCATCTCCTCTTGCACACTACCTATCGCACATGAACACCACTAAACTCACACATACTGTATGTTGCACGCACGCACGCACACACACACACACACACACACACACACACACACACACACACACACACACACACACACACACACATGCATGCATACACACACACACATGTACGCACGCACACACGTATGGAAGCATACACACACACACACACACACACACACACACACACACACACACACACACACACACACACGCACGTACACACACATGCACGCATACACACACACACACACACACACACACACACACACACACACACACACACACACGGTAGGGACAAAAACAATAAAATTTCACCATAACAAGACACACATTAACCAAACGTATAGACTCAGATCCTGGGAAAATTAAATCCTTACAATAATCACTTTTCTGCAAAGTTTATGCAATTAGCATATCAGTAGAGCCTCTGATAGTGGACTCTCCCAAATAAGGACACAGCATAAGAAACCTCTCTACAAAGGACACGACTTGTGGTGCTAGTATAATTCCTACAATACATTTTAAACTGCCCAACGAGGAAAACCTAATAATTTAAAGAACAAATCAGCTGAATTTACATTGTTCCCAAAGTGTCCTTATTCGGAGGTTCCACTGTTCTTCACTGGACAGTTTAAAAAACCCTACACACAGAAGTGGGGTCAAAGACAACAACAACAGGAGTGCAGACATGCGGAGAGGATGGGAGAACATACACTGAAATAATTGATGAACCCATATAACTAAACTATGCGCTTAAGGAGATAAACACATCAGCAAGTGAAAAAACAAGATACTGAGGTTAATGGGGGGGGGGGGGGGGTGTTTTGCAACCTCAAGTAGGGCTCCTGACACCTTCCACTGATTGAGCACACAATACCAGCTATGATATAGGATGATGCACCATATCAGTTAAATTTGGAATTGGTCAATCTATTACTACAACCGTGGTTGCGGTAACAACAGACTGAAAGATAGGTTTGTAAACGTGAATAATAACCAGGGTAGCCAGCAACAAGGCTGGTGCACGCTAGAAAAATGAGTATAAAAAGGGAAATACAGACACTTAGCACACATATCGCATGTGATCTGCAAGGAATCAACATAAGGCATTGCCTACATAAAACTTCAGAATATGTTCAAAAAAGTTCTTCGTTCTCCCATTCATTCTGCTTACGGCAGATGGAAAAGGTCACCATGACGATCAGATTGAGATCACTGACAACACAACCTATCAATGTAATCCCTGTTGTAGAGGACCTCCGGGGAGAGATGGACGGGATGGTCCACCTGGACCTCCCACAACAATATCATATCTAGACTATGTTCGCCTCAAGGAAGACCTTACAAAGGATGTTAAACAACAATTCACTGCTGACGTCACTGCAAATCAGACTGCTATTAAAGGCAATGATTGCCCAGGGATTGGAATGACTCAATATAAACCTGCTTCTTCGTGTAGGGCTATCTTCCTCTGTTATCAACACAATGCTACTTCAGGATACTACTGGATCAAGGGAGAAATAGATGGGAACATTATCATAAAAAGAGTCTACTGCAACATGGAAGACACACGCTGTGGGATCAGAGGAGGATGGATGAGAGTGGCCCACATTGATATGACCGATCCAGATGATACCTGTCCTTCTCCACTCAGAGCAATCACTTCTCCAAAACGAATGTGTGCCAGGTCTGTGTCCACTGGATGTTCCTCAGTCACGTACTCCACATGTGGTATTCCCTACACCAGAGTGTGTGGAAGGGCTATTGGGTATGCTTATCGTTCACCTGATGGTTTCAGCCAAAAAAGTAATCGCATAAATGGTGCTTATGTGGACGGTCTATCCATCACTCATGGACATCCTAGAAAACATATTTGGACATACGCAGTTGGGATCTCTGAAGATTACAACAATGGCAATAACTGTCCATGTGCAGCTGTTCCAGGACCTGATTCTCCTGCTTTCGTAGGCAATGAGTATCATTGTGAATCAGGGAACACTGGCATTTGGGAGGCTCAATGGTACACCAATGACCCCTTGTGGGACGGTAAGGGGTGTGTTGCAGGAAGTAACTGTTGCTCTACTAGTGGGTTGCCATGGTTCTGTAGAACACTACCTTGTGAGACGACAGATGACATTGAGGTGAGATGGTGCTGTGATTCACCACCAGTTACCAATGAAGAAATAGCAACAGAATTGATGGAGATCTACACCATGATTTAGGAGCAGCTACTAAAAGGAGTTTCGCATCACCTACAGCTCAACACACAACCACAATTATCAGCAACTACACACCACATTACAAGTCATACTGTAGACTGAGTAGAGGAGGCTCATACATGGAACAACTCACAGTATTTGGTAGAGTCATAAAACACTGGTCATGTTAGCTACTCTTAACTTAGGACTTTGTTCATTATTGAAGTACACCATTTACTACATTACCTGTTGCTCTGTTGGTCAATAATACCTGATCAATTGGAAGTGATGTTTGGTGAGTAATACACACTAGCAATAATTCATGCTCTACTCAATCACACATACTGTATAGCACTAAATGGGATAAAAATAAAACATTTATTCTTTCAAACGAGTTGTAACCATAAAAATCACAGAAACAACAAAACAAAGATAAAGATCGACATAGTATGGTTGTACTTTAGGAGATATATTCAGTCACGCCTGGGTTATCCAGTCTTGAGTTATCCAGAAACCTGATTTTATCCAACCATCAATTCAGCAACTCTGACTATCTCCATGTACACAAATCTGCCTCACTTATCCAGCAACCTTTGTTATCTAACAAATATTTTGGCTACAAACTGTGTCGGATAACCCAGTCATGACTGTATGTACTGTACGACAAGTACTAGTTACTACACGCCTGCGAGGGAGTATCACATTTACTGCTCGAGAGCGCCCTAGGGTGACAGCAGTAAATGCGATACTCCCGAGAGACAGGCGTGTAGTAATTAGCTTATTGCCAAATAAACATTCTGATAAATACACTGGCTGACGATTCAAAGGCATCTCAGGCGAGTCATAAAAGTATTTATCCACTTAAAATAACTTCAATGTCGACGTGATCAATATCGAAGTTCCTTAGAAAGCCTTTCTTCAACCATAGATGGAGGTTAAACGATTGAAGCCAAATATTGTATGTGCCCTGGGTCTCTTGTAGTTTATTCCCAGGTGGTAAATTCATTACTATCTAGGCGGCGTCTTTGATGTATGCCGTCTTCATGCAAAAATAGAAACATATCTGATTCAGTACATTAAGTACATACATATGTACATACACACTGTGCATATGAGCACTAAGACATTCACAGCTACTATTACAGAATAATTATGGCATATAGTACTCCATATTTTGGGATGACACAAAAACAAAATGGCCGCCCATCTATTTGGGGTCAACGTAATTCCACTAAGAAGACTTCCAGTACATTTATATGTATGTATGTACATGTACAGACTACACCCACAACAGTACACAGACAGGGCTGCATACAGGATTAGGGGCTGGTGGGGAGGGGGGGGGGGGGGGGGGGGGGGGGGGGATGAGCTCCCTAAAGTCTTAGGGGGGCAATGCAATATGGGAGTGTACTGGTGTACAGAGACTGTTCTTATACAGTAGGTAACAATGCTATGTGTGGGGGGAGGTATTATACAGTAGGTAACAATGCTAAGTACAATTCAAGGGGGTTAAGGGGGATTGGTGACAATGGTCTTGAGAATTTTTTCAAAAATTATAGCATCCATTTCCCAATAAATCCTGCCTTTCAGGAACCCTTAGTGTATGTGTTGAGATACAAGTTTAGGGAGGCAGCAGATCTGCAAGGGGGGGGGGGTGGCAGATCTCCAACCCAACCCCCCCCCCCCCCCCCCCCCCCCCCCCCCCCCCCCCCTAAATGCAGCCCTGACAGACCAACTTCACAGAGCATGATCACACCCTTCAAGCATCAAAGATGAGTTGTACATTCATACAGACACTGTGACAACATAAAGGAAGGGATCAGCTTTCTCTCTGCCAACAAGAAAAGTAGTACATCGCTGAACAAGAATGATAAGACAAAGGTTGTGATGTAGCTAAGTGGATAACCAAAGCATTAGTGGAGCTAGCTATCGACATCCACACAAATTTGCTGAATACTTGCATGCATGGAGTAAATACGTATAGTATATTGTATATATGGGAGGGGGTGCTGGTGGTTCAGTGAGTCAGCACCAGATGTTATGATTGAGAAAACATGGATACGAACCCAGCTGTGTGCCATTTGATGGATATTCACTGCCAGTCAAAAAAGAAATGATTATTATTACAGTATACATGGACATACTGTACTGGGTGAAAGTTTCTAGCCAGGCCATGCGCGAACGTGACGCGAGTACTCGCGCGAGTATAGTTTTGCACGCATGTATTATGTGATTATTGTTAGACATTCAGTGCTACCGCCGTATACGTACGTATAATTCAGGATCACACCGAAGAGAGCGAAGTGAAATTTTAAAATCGAGTTTATAGAGATGGCTGTTTCGCCCTATTTCCGAGAAAGAATCGTACGTCTACGAAGCCAAGGCAAAACCATTTCTGGTATTGTTGACACCCTTCGTTCTGAAGGCAGACCAACCACCCGGACAACAGTTCGTAAGTGGGTACATCGCTGGGAAGAGTTTCGTTGTCTGCAGGACTGGCATCGCAGTGGACGACCAAGTTGTATTACTCCTGAAATGGCCCAGTTTCTGGATGAAGAACTCCAAAGAGATGACGAGCTCTCATCTTCGGAACTTCAGCGTATGATCAGCCGAAAATTCGGCCTTAGCATAGATGCTTCAAGCATACGAAGATTCCTCAGGGACCATTTAGATTGGAAATGCGTGCGAACAAGAACGGGTCCCATGATATCGACTGCAAACAAGCAGAAAAGAGTGGAATTCGCAAAGATGTGTCTGGAAACGAATGACCAGTTTAACAACGTTGTTTGGACAGACGAATCGTCAGTTCAGCTGAGAAGACACAGCCAAACCATGAGGGTAAAAATAGGCAAAGAAAGGGAATACAAACCAGCAGCGAAACATGCTCTGAAAGTACATGTTTGGGCAGGGATTTCTAAACGTGGTGCCACCAGAATTTGTATTTTCGACCAAACAATGGATGCTCAGCTCTACATACAAATTCTGGATAATTTCCTCGTTCCTTTTTTGGAAGAGTTCTTCCAATATGCAGACTACCGTTTTCAGCAAGATAATGACCCCAAACACACCAGCCGTCTGGCAAAGCAGTTTTACGAGGACAAAGGGATCAACTGGTGGCCCACCCCTGCAAGTAGTCCGGACATCAATCCTATTGAAAATGTCTGGCATGAGCTAAAATACTTCCTCGCTCACATAATCAAGCCATTGACAAAGCATGAACTTGTGGAGGGAATAAAGACTTTCTGGAAGGAACGAATGACTCCAGAGAAGTGTATCAGATACATTCAACATACCCACACAGTACTTCCTAAAGTCATCCGTGTGGAAGGAGGGATCACAGGAGAGTAATCAACTTTCAAGAATTTTATTATTAATCATTTCATATTATTTATTTTTATGTATTAAATTAAATGCACAATAACAACAGCTGCTAATAAAATATATATAGATTCTGAATACAGTAATAATAAAAACAACAATAGAGCAATGCCATATATTACAATATAATATAAAGCAAATACAAATTTGTTCTGAATCAGAATAAATATCGTCCCTTAGACTTTTTTTTAGGCCTGTTTAGTGAGCGGCAGCTACTGTCAATGGCCACACGGTATGCCTTCCAAATTAGCTCTTCCTTCTCCCCAGGCCTGACAGGATATATTGAGTAAATAGCAGCCTTTATTGCATTCATACGGCTCGGTGACAGCTTCCGTTTCCCATACCTATGATCCCCCGAACAGTTGGAATTGGCTCTCTCTGCTTTTGAGTAAGCAGTCCGCACCAGCTGTACTGCAAGGTTAACCTTGGAGCTCGATTTCTTGTAGCATTCATCAACTACTTCATTCTTGAACTTGAAAGGAGGGCCATTGTCATAGCTTTCAAAAACAGAATCAAAATCAACATCGTCTTGGTCAGACTCTTCTTCGGTTAGAATACAAGCATTCGACACATTGGGACTTCTGGGAGTTTGCGAAGGAGGAAACTGAGCATAGGGGGTGTAATGGGATGTGTGGACTGGCAAATGTAACGAAGGAGATGACATATTGAGAATTGGAGTGTGTGGTGGCAATGTGTGCAATGGTGTATGTAGAAATGGCTGAAATGACATGTTGGTAGGTAAGTAAGATGGTTGTTGTGGAAGCAGATAAGATGATTGTTGTGAAGGTAGGTAATGCGAGTGGGGTGAAGGTTGGAGAGGCTGGGGTACTGGTTGCTGCAGAGACTGGGGTGCAGGTTGGAGAGGCTGGGGTATAGGTTGCTGCAGAAACTGGGGTACAGGTTGCTGCAGAGACTGGGGTGCAGGTTGGAGAGGCTGGGGTACAGGTTGCTGCAGAGACTGGGGTACAGGTTGCTGAAGAGACTGGGGTGCAGGTTGCTGCAGAAACTGGGGTGCAGGTTGGAGAGGCTGGGGTACTGGTTGCTGCATAGACTGGGGTGCAGGTTGGAGAGGCTGGGGTAGTGGTTGCTGCAGAGACTGGGGTGCAGGTTGGAGAGGCTGGGGTACAGGTTGCTGCAGAGACTGGGGTGCAGGTTGGAGAGGCTGCAGAGCAGATACTGATAGCAAGTCTGATGTGTCCAGTGATTCTTGTGGTGCAGGGACCAGGTCATTCAGCAGCAAAGTGTCCTGTTGGGGTGATTCCCACATCAAAGAATGGGGTGGAGAAGTCGGTGGAGAAGGCGTCGGTGAACAAGATCCGGGGATGTCTCTATCATTTCGAGCATTGCCAACTAAGTTTGTTATATCTTGTAGAGCTTCAGAAACTGTTTCACTGTTGGTTGGATCTGTGTTTCTTTTCTTTCTGGCTGGAGAACCGCTTCCAATCCAAGGTGATTTCTCCTAAACAACAACAAATGCTATCATGGTAGACAGGATACCTAAAATGCACACTCATAATACTGAAAACTGTAACAGTATAAGAACTCAGTGAATGCACACAATTATTGAAATATAACTAAAACCTAACCAATCAACATTACATGATGTTAACTATAGCACCACAAAGGTCCAATGACATCTAATGACAAAGTCCCACAGTCTGAGTATACTGTTCCCCAAAGTACATGCATGGTATATTAAAAATTGT
>CAUJGJ010000185.1:1539274-1544274 GCA_963170055.1 Halisarca cf. caerulea | reverse complement strand
ATGTGAGTGTGTGTGAATGAGTACAAGTGTGAGTGAGTGAGTGTGAGTGAGTGAGTGTAAGTTTGAGACATACACCACACATGATTTCTGACGGCACCGAGCACTGCTTAGGCTATTGTGTAGTGCCGAGGGCCACACAATAAGAATTGCAGAAATCGCAGTTTCACTGTGCCATGTACACTAGCTATAATATTATATGCATAACATATTAGACTATAATAATATAAATACAATAATACATACATATGAGCATGATGAGTATCTTTATTGGCATTATGAATATTCTAGTAACTTAGCTCATTAATATTCACCACATATCATTTTTATTATTTGGACCATATCTCAATCAATATCACTGCATGTCACTCACTTACAGCCAGTGCTCGATTCAGCTATAGCGTGTGCTACGCGTACCACATGACAGAGCAGGTGAGCCTGCAAGCTGGCGAGCTCGCCTAGTAGTAGAGTGAGATAGTCTGGTGTAGCCGACCCTTTCCGCCATATTAAATAGGCAGTCACGGTGAGCATGGGTCTGGCTACGTCAGACTAGAGTGAGGTACTCTCAATAGTACAGCACTTCAAGGAGCAGGGGCGTATGTCCATTGTTTCCTGGTTGCCCGGAAACCCCCCTCATTACAAATCCCTTTAATCTGAAGCCAGCAGTATGCTAATCAATCATGCAATTAATCCCAACACTTTCCTCCAATTGCCTACATTCACTACATTCTACTACAACTACAACTACATTCATGCATGCTTTGTGTTCTTTTAGTCGTTTCTAGCTTGTCTGACACACTAGTTTTCAAACTGCCATTACATATGTAAATGTGGTGTTCCCTTGCATGCATGAGGCCACAGTGTTGGTACCACATGCTACAGTAAGTAAAGGCTATTATAATACAATGTGTCCATGATACCACTATTTTTTACACCATGTGTCCATGATCGTGGCTTTTAGAAACCCCCTTCTTTTTCTTCTGGCTACGCCCCTGAGGAGCATTCTGGTTTAAGGAATATAGGTTCTAATACCCAGTGTACAGTAACCGCTCTACACCAAACACCCTTGTGACCCAAAGAAAAGGTTCAGTTTAGAGAGGTTACCAGATTAGAGAGGTACTGTATGTACAGCAAACATACTGGAGAGCAAGGCTTGAAAGTTTAGAGTGGGTTCCAATGTACAGGGGGTTCGGTTTAGAGAGGTTTCCCTGTATAAAGACAAGATAACGTATTTCAGATAATGGATTATTTCGGATATAGGAAATCAGAGGGGCATGCTACACAGAGTGCTCTGCTATGAGTAGTTAAGATTATGAGAAGTGTGTCTTCCAAGAATAGTTAATAGGTGTTTCTTCCTAGAATAGTTAAAAATACAGGAGGTGTGTCTTCCAAGAATAGTTAATAGGTGTTTCTTCCTAGAATAGTTAAAAATACAGGAGGTGTGTCTTCCAATAAGTTAATAAATATAGGGTGTGTGTCTTCTAAGAACAGTTAACAAATACAGGAGGTCCATCTTCCAAGAATAGTTAATTAATACAGGGGGCGTGTCTTCCAAGAATAATTAACTAATACAGGGGGCGCGTCTTCCAAGAATAGTTAATTAATACAGGGGGCGTGTCTTCCAAGAACAGTGTTATCTTGACAGATAATGTTGGTATTCAGTTCCTCAACTAATTCTTTGCAACTGCAGTTTCATGTCTGAGAGAGGATTCTAAGGCCATCGACGAAAAGTTTAAGGTACAATATTGCACATACATTCCATAACATGGCTGTAACGCTCCCCCATGCTAGGAGTAGAGCGAAACCCTCTTCATAGGATTGCACTCAATAGAATACTGTGGATAAAGGAGTATAGATTCTAATACCCATTGTATATAAAGACTACATAATTTATTTCATGATAAATGAATATTTTGGATATAGGAATATTTTCCCCGATCCGAGTGGTCAGGGTCATGGTATCACTATTTATACTGGGGAGCCTTTGGTGTGCTATTAAGAGTGTTCCTCTGCATCTATGAATGCCATTCACTTCCTGTCACGGACTAACGACTGGTTCATTTCGTAGCATCACCTTGCATGGGTTCCTAGTGCTAGTCCATGGTTAGCACTCAAGCAATGATCCCAATCTGCATGGCGTAGCGCGGAATCTGAATACAGTGGAGTCTCCGATAGTGGACACTCTGAAATAAGGACAGCCTCTCTACAAAGGACACAGCTTGAGGTCCCAAGATACTTTCTTCCTATAGTTCCAATACATTTTGGATCTCTCAAAGAGGATAACCTCCTTGCAAAGGACAAAAAGAGTGTTCCAAAGTGTCCTCTACTCGGAGATTCCACTGTAGTACATTTCTAAGCTTCATCAAATTCTTTGTTAGGTTTAGCAAAGAGTTCTTTGGAGTACTTCCATACTCCATACACGTATAGGGATGACGGTGAAAAAAATGGAGGAATAGAAATTGGGTTTGCATAATGATGGTATAAAATACAACTGTGTAGTGTAGTCCAGTAGGCACCATACACATATGTATATACTGTACCCTGTCTACATCACTGAGTCAGCACAATAGACTATCAGTACATATGCACTCCAAGTCTGTTACGGATTTGTTCTGTGTTCTACAATGACAGGCCATTATGCAAATCTTTGTAAAGCTTATAAATGGAGTGACAATTATACTATTGAAGTGGAACTGCATGAGACTGTGGACGATCTGAAGTCCAAAATTCGAGACAAAGAAGGTATTTCAAGAGAACGACAGCATCTGTACTTCGGTGAAAAACAACTAGAAGGAGGGCGGAAACTTCAGTATTACAAACTCGAAAATGGCTCCAACATCATGTTACTGCTGTCTTTTGGTGATCTGTTTCAAGTCTTCGTAAAGACTCTGTCAGGCAAAACTATCACTCTTCAAGTGACACCGAGTACCAAAGTGGAGGGTTTGAAAGCCAGCATTGAGGATCGGGAGGGTTCCCCAGCAAACGAGCTACGCCTTGTCTATAAAGGTAGATATCTACAAATGGAAGGACACTTCTGCATTACAGCATCACAGAAGGGTCCACTGTCGATATAGTTCTCCGTCTTCATGGTGGTGTGGAAGCCTTCAATAACTAGCCTTAGAGGCTTTACTGAGCATACATACAGCTACAGCCACCAAACTAATTTGAATTTGATTCTATGTGATCGTGTGTGTGTGTGTGAGTGTGTGGGATACTGGGGGCCTTAGGAATAGCCTCTGGCTAATGGCCAACCCAGTTTAAACAAGAAATTATTATTCTTATTCTTATACATGTCCACATACATTATATTCTTTAGTACAAAATAACATTTATTGTGTGGAAATTATCTACAGTAGAAACTCATTATAACAAACACTCTTGCAGTGAAGATCTGCATATACTGTATCTGTATCTGCATACACTTCAATTTTCGCAGGGTGGGTGTATATGTCCCGGATTTGGCTTTTAGTGATTGTGACGTTGTTATATTTGCAGACAGCCATGTTTTGCCATTTCACAAGAGCCCGGTCTAAATTATCGTGGGTGTAAACTTTTCACGGAGGGTTTCCAATCCGTGAATATAAAATCACACGAAAATTAAAAGTGTACACAGTATTAAATAGGTCCATGTCACCCAGTTAATGATCATGATATTTACTGGTTATAGTAAATTTCTGATACAGTGAGGAATTAATTTTTAGTGTCCCCTGGGATTCGTTATAATGAGACTACGATGTATCAATTTAGCAACTGTAGCATAAATTTAACTTTTGTTATCAGTATCAGTTATCAGTTATATTAAATGTACAGTATTTCACAATAACATCAGTTAATTTTCTTGGAGCCCTTGGGCAAAGCATTCAAAATACATACAGAATAACATGAGTTAATGCATCTCAAGATTAGTGATTAAATCAGATTACTGGTGAGTGTTGCGCTACTGAAAGAAGGCCTGTCACACCAAATCTTGTCCCCCCCCAAAAGTTGTCCAGCATGGGCACTTATCGAATACAAACTCTATACCGTCAAGGCGTTAGGGTTAGGGTTGGGTTAGGGTTTAGTATTGATGAAACGAAAGGGGGACAACTTATGGCAGGGGACCATTCACGGCATTACAGGCCCAAGGCTTAAACAAAGCGAATCAGGATCAAGGTACCTAATTAAGACTGGGGAGCCTCCCTTAATAGGCTATTTTAAGTGGCACACAATTGAGTGTGTGTGTGTGTGTGTGTGAAGAGAGTAGGCATGACAATTCTCTGTGTACAAGAACAGCATGCCACAGTTTCCTATGCTACACAACCAAAAAAGCAGCCAGTTTGTCTGAGGATTTACAATAACCCTATAGTCAACCATGTTTTGCCATGACAACTAACAAATGTTAAGGTGGCGGGTTGGTCCGCCCACGCAATTTTCGAAAACTTTAGCTGTTATATCAATCCTACTGAACGATATTAGTGCGACTACTCTAATTTATCTCCTTGAGTTAATTGTAAGACCTGTGTGGACCAAGGAATAATTGAAAAAAGTCATACACTGAAGCAGAAACGGAGCTTTTTCCATTCGCCTTACTTTGACGCTTTATCGAGTCAAATTGCAACGAAACAAGTGCATTTGGACACAAACATGTAGCTTACTCTTGTATTTAAGATCGTATGTATGGAATTTGGGAATCTCTTCTGTTTAACAGAAAATCAACTATTTTGCGTTGCTGCGGGTGCAAATCGCCATTTTGGGCATAGTTTAGGTGTTGTGACGTAGTGGAAGAACAGAATTTCCGCAAATCTATACATACGATCATTCACCGTACTTAGATGAATGCTCAGACGAACTTTGACAATAACACTGGGCTTCATGCAGGAATAAAGCATCAAAAATGGTACGATGATAATCAAGTATACCAATAGGCATGCTATAATTATATTCATGGCCTGATAATTACATTCATAGCTGCTGCAAATGGCGACTGACCCGCCACCTTAAGGGCAAACACTTCAGAATTGACG
>CAUJGJ010000185.1:1529274-1531774 GCA_963170055.1 Halisarca cf. caerulea | reverse complement strand
GGTACCTTGCAAAGAGATACAATACATGCAACGCACATAGGGTATAAGGTATAGGGTATAAGGTATAGGGTATAGGGTATAGGGTATAGGGTATTCTTATTTAACCTGGGGAACTTTTAGCCAGAGGCTACTGTAAGTGGCACCCAGAAACATACCAAGCCTTAGTGATGTGGACCCAAGTAAGAGCATATGGTAAGAGCATGTACTGTACTCACTTTCCATGAGGGTCCAGCAGGGGCACCCAAGAGTATCCAACTATTGGGAGAAAGGATGTATATACACACTGTACTGCATAGGACTAGCTCATACATTTGGAAAGGTGTCTGTGTGCATGCATGCATATGTGTGCGTATTATGTGTGTGTGTGCGTCTGTGCACCCATGTGTGTGTGTGTATGTGTGTGTATTATGTGTGTGTGAGCGTCTGTGCGCCCATGTGTGTGTGTGTGTGTGTGTGTGTGTGTGTGTGTGTGTGTGTGTGTGTGTGTGTGTATGTGTGTGTGTGTGTGTGTGTGTGTGTGTGTGTGTGTGTGTGTGTGTGTGTGTGTGTGTGTGTGTGTGTGTGTGTGTGTGTGTGTGTGTGTGCAAGTACACCCAAACATATGCAAAGGAGTGTGTACGTACGTGTGTACATACATACATACATATGCACATGTGGATGCAAAATATGCACATGAATGGATACATACGTACATGTGTTTACTGTACATAAATCACTCACCAACACTGGAAACTGACTCCTTCTTGCTGGCTCTCTGCAGGTCGCAGCTGATGTGGTAGAAAGTAAACAGAAGGTGATGTTTACTGTGGATGTCCACTGGTAGCTCCATCTTCACCTGAAGAAAGATGGAACAAGAAGATGAACATGAATGCAGACAAAAAGGAGATGCCAATGAGGAGCAAGAACAGGAAAAATCAGACAAAAGCTTAAAACAAAAATAAACACAAAGATTAAAAATTTAAATTTACTAACAGCAGAACTGTTTTCCTCATCATTGAAAGTGTAATAGTTGCATGCATACATAAGCACACACACACATGCATGCGAGCGCACACACACACACACACACACGCACACACACAAACACGTACACACACACACACACATACACATACACACACACACACACACACACACACACACACACACACATGTACCTCTTCATAGAAGGTGGGCGTAGTGCAGTGGTGAAGGACAGTTGTGTAGGCCCGGTCTCGAAACACTGGTCCAACAGCTTTTCCATAGATGAACTGTACAAGAAGTGCATATGTGTACATATGTATAGGAAAGTACGTACATATAGAAATCATACACATCGATTCTCAAGAATGTACGTGTATACATACAAACTATGTATACTGTACATTCGTCCGCACACTACTACAGCAACACACGCTACTACAGCAGCACACGCTACTACAGCAACACACGCTACTACAGCAACACACGCTACTACAGCAACACATGCTACTACAGCAACATATGTTACTACAGCAACACATGCTACTACAGCAACACATGCTACTACAGCAACACATGCTACTACAGCAACACATGCTACTACAGCAACATATGTTACTACAGTAACACATGCTACTACAGCAACATATGTTACTACAGCAACACATGCTACAACAGCAACACACACACAGTGAAGCTTCAATCATCCGTCCACCTCCAATCCAACAACCTGCTAATCTACTGAAAGTTTGATGTAGTGAAATCACTTATACAGCACACATCCAATCTCCCCCCCCCCCCCCCCCCCCCATTTTCCAATTAATCTAATCCGAACAAACTACTCATCCCAAATGTGGTGGATTAGTGCATGTTTATGTACACACATACATATGCAGGAACTGTCACTACAACAGTCGCAGGTTCCCATGGCAATAACATGTACGTATGAGCAATACATATAGTATACCAGAGATGCATGTGCACAATACAGAACAGTGGAACTTGCATAGCAAACAACTGCATAATGAAACATACAGTAGGTACATACACTAAATACGTACATGACATTGCTTGTATGCACATACCTAGTATACACACACACGCACATATGCATGCATGCACACACACACACACACACACACACACACACACACACACACACACACACACACACACACACACACAAGCACACACACACACGCACATATGCATGCACACACACACACACACGCACGCACACACACACACACACACACACACACACACACACACACACACCCGGTAAAGACTGGGCGGATACTTCGTCACTGTCTTTGATCTGAACACAACAAGTGATATTTCGAGCCTGTGCAGGAGAAGAGATGCAAAGGAGAGTGAAAGGTCATCAACAAACAGTCCTCACGACTCATTTGGACACTGTACAATGGAACCACTCTACAATGGTGACCTTGGGAACTGAAAACCCATTAAATTTTGTTATACAGAGATTTTGACTCGTTGAAGGTTATCATACATGTACTGTACATAGGTGTAGGAACCA
>CAUJGJ010000185.1:1506774-1524274 GCA_963170055.1 Halisarca cf. caerulea | reverse complement strand
TTACCAGATTAGAACTGTTTGCGGGAGCCTTGAAAACATGGAAAAGGAATATTCAGTGTTTTCAAGGCTCCCCCTCTTGGCAGGTTGAAGGGGTTGGGTAGTACGTATGTATGTATGCATGCATACATACATCCATACACACTAGCGTACGTACATACATACTAGCATACATACATACATACTAGCATACATGCATACATACACACTAGCATGCACAGTGCTAGAAATAACTGCCTGCCATCTGCCATTTTCCGAGCAAAACATGAATATGGCTGACCAAAATTGAGTTGGGTCAGCCATTTGGCTGACAAATGAAACCAAGAGCAGAGTCTCCGTTATTGGCTATATTACAGTCAAGTGTCAATTTGTTTTGCCAATCTCAAGGTTTAGTACTTAAGATTTCTTTGTATGTATGTATTACGTATGTACACATGTACATACATACGTACATAATCTATGATGGTTAGAAATGGCTGGCTAATCTTCAAAATGCCCTACCAATATAACACCGGGTCAGCCGTTTGTCCTAGCAAATGTCAAATGTTATTTCTACCACTGCATGCATACTCGATGTGCACACAGTACATACCTGTAGTAGCTCAGGATGAAGGGTTGTCTTGTAGGGTTCTCTGATGGTGTCTGTTCTTGTGAAGGTCGACAGCTTTGCTGTGTGTTTGAAGAAATAATACGACACACACACATCATGCACAACACGACCTCCTAGGTGGAAGGTCTGTGTAAACACATGCAGAAATACATACCAAAATTTTACCACACCAGGAGCAAATGAAACCAGCACCCCTCCCCATCCCCCTCACACCATGAGCACAACTAACCAGCACTCCT
Source organism: Halisarca cf. caerulea (assembly GCA_963170055.1). Classification (NCBI taxonomy): domain Eukaryota; kingdom Metazoa; phylum Porifera; class Demospongiae; order Chondrillida; family Halisarcidae; genus Halisarca; species Halisarca cf. caerulea. The sequence continues at coordinate 1,523,428 of CAUJGJ010000185.1, read as the reverse complement.
CCCCATCCCCCTCACACCATGAGCACAACTAACCAGCACTCCTCCCCATCCCCCCTCACACCATGAGCACAACTAACCAGCACTCCTCCCCATCCCCCCTCACACCATGAACACAACTAACCAGCACTCCTCCCCATCCCCCCTCACACCATGAACACAACTAACCAGCACTCCTCCCCATCCCCCTCACACCATGAGCACAACTAACCAGCACTCCTCCCCATCCCCCCTCACACCATGAACACAACTAACCAGCACTCCTCCCCATCCCCCTCACACCATGAGCACAACTAACCAGCACTCCTCCCCATCCCCCCTCACACCATGAACACAACTAACCAGCACTCCTCCCCATCCCCCCTCACACCATGAACACAACTAACCAGCACTCCTCCCCATCCCTCTCATCCCATACTGACACTAGAAGTACACCAAAGCAGCACCATCACCCTCCCCATCACCAACACCCTCACCCTCTCATCACCCTTATCCTCACCCTCACACCCTCCTCATCACCACCCTCATCCTCACCCTCATCCTCACCACCACCCTCACCCTCATTCTCACCACCACCGTCACCCTCATCCTCACCTTATCTTCCCTTCACCATCACCTTCCCTTCACCATTCCCCTTACCCTCACACCCTCACCCTCACCATCACCATCACTCTCACCATCACCCTCACCTCCTGGAGCTGTCATTACTTCCTCTAGTCCGAGAGCTTGAGAGAGAGCATCAACCCAATCCTCCATCTCCTCCTCCTGCTCAGCAGCAAGGTTGTAGAACAGCTTCTCGTCTGCTGTTAGCAGGTCAAATCCAAATGGCTTGGCTTTAGAGTTCTGCAAAACAAAACAAGAGAGACTTGTAGCTGTGTTGGCTGTGTGTGTGTTTGTGGGGAGGGGGGGATGGTGTGCATGTGTGTGTGTGTGTGTGTGTGTGTGTGTGTGTGTGTGTGTGTGTGTGTGTGTGTGCACATGTGTACACACATACTGTGTTCTATACACACACATTGGCAAACACAGTGCAGAAATCAGATGCTGTAGAAGAAGTGTGCATGATGCGTGAAGCATCAGATCATAGCCAAACCTTCCGAATGTCCACACATGTCCCGAGGTTGACTATCTTCAGTGCTCCTCCACCACATTTCTCATCCTACACACATAGAGGCATTGGGACACATACTGTTTACTGCACATGTACAAACTTTTGTGGGATGAAACTTTTGCAAATGGCCAATTTTCACAACTTTTGCATTTCTTTATATTTTTGAGGATGTCCCATTAATCCCGCCTTTTTTTGATTTTTTATTGATATAAACTTCCTCTTTTTCTGGACAAAAGCCATTAAACACACAAGCGAAGGCGCCGCAGTACTTCTCCGCAACTCCTGTTCTTTTCACAGCAATTTGGTCATTGTAGTTCACCTAAATTTTCACGGGCTAAAACTTTCGCTCATGGCTTACAACCCACAAAAGTTTCACCCCACAAAAATCTGTATGCATACAGTATTATACACATATTATACATGTACATAGTGTACATAAATACCGTACAGACGCTAATTTTTCATTTAAGTATACAGTATGTACACATACATAGTGTGGGGATATAAGTACAAGTTTATACAGTATGTACACATAGGATGGGGATATAAGTACAAGTTTATACAGTATGTACACATAGGGTGGGGATATATACACATATACACATGAAAATGCGTATGTTGGGTGACGAAATATTTTAAAAATATGTGCACATACACGCAGGCCCTCACCCTGTACACTTCCAGGTACAAATTGCCATCAAACACTCCAGGTTGCAGAACGAAGTACCTCTTCTTCCACTGACAAGAGAAGAGAGAGGGTGCAAGAATCAAGTAAACAGTCACACAAAAATCAATATCACAGATTATGAATAAAAGAACCTTGTGTCTCAGTGAGTGGGTAGATCAAAGGAAAAATTGGTCTGTAAAAGCTCTACAAACCACCTGTGATTAACCATACAGCACACTTGTAATCAAGGGGTCAGCTCTACAGCACACTTGTAATCAAGGGGTCAGTTCTACAGCACACTTGCAATCAAGGGGTCAGCTCTACAGCACACTTGCAATCAAGGGGTCAGCTCTACAGCACACTTGCAACTAGGCATGAGCCAATTATTCACCAAGTACCACCTATTATTTTATTCAATTATTCGTCCAAACTCCCCTATTATTCTTAAATGCACACCCTACTATTCAGCTCCAATGCCTACCTTACATGACGTTCTATGTACTGTAGCTTTACCGGTGAAGTTTCCCACTTGTAAAGAATCATGATTGTGACAGCTTAGATAGAAGACTCAACATTATATATACTCACTGCAGCATGAATTGTGTGGTCTTATGCAATCTTAAGGGAATAGTTCCTATTGTGAAATGAAACAGCCATTTAAAGGGGAAGGAAATGCGCTCCATGTTGGCCTGATTGGCCATTTTGTGCTACAAGTTTTAGAATGTTCCCTATTATTTGCAAATTATTCCTGATTGACAGAGGTGCCTATTATTTTTGAAAGTATGTGCGCATAATTGGCTCATGCCTACTTGCAACCAAGGTAGCAATCAAGGTTCAGCTCTACAGCACACTAGCAATCAAGTCATTAAGAACTTCTGACAAACAATTGACTTCATTTCCCTTGACCTCTCACCATTGCACAGTATCACAGGCCAATTATTGAACACATTGATCATTAGTGCCATCCCATGGCACAACTATACATGTATCAGGTTTAATTAGTTAGGTGATTCTTCCAATTTGAAGGAAATACAATTATTCAGCTTCAACAGCATTGTTTGTCCATCCCATGGAAACATCTATTCATAGTGGGTATTTTCCAATAGATAAAAATTTGTTTTTTCATAGTTTGGAAGAAAATTTTGAAATATATACTCACGAAAGTTAGTATTACACAAATACAACCTACTTCGGTGTAACCTCCGATAGTGGACTCTCCCAAATGAGGACACAGTATAATAAACCTCTCTACAAACAACAAGACATGAGGTTCCAAAATCTTTCCTCCCTCTAGTTCTTATACATTTTGCTCCTCCCAAAAAGAACAACCAAAGAACACATGGAGCTGTCCTGAAGTGTCTTTCATTTGGAGTTGTGTCTGTATACCCGTAGTACTAATGCTACATCAAGGACAAGACATGAGGTTCCAAAATCTTTCCTCCCTCTAGTTCTTATACATTTTGCTCCTCCCGAAGAGGACAACCTCCTTATAAAGAACAAAATAGAGCTGCTCCGAAGCGTCCTTCATTTGGACGTTACACTGTATACCCATACATGTATATAGTACTAATGCTACATCTGTGTTCCCATATACCCACAAAGGGGGAACAACAAGGTAGGAATTGCCCATAGGCATAGCCATTGTATACAATAACTAGACGATTATGTATCGGATCCTCAATAGAGGTGAAAAATCCTGTTACCATAGCAAATGCACACACACACACACACACACACACACACACACACACACACACACACACACACGTATACACACACACACACGTATACACACACACACGCACATACACACACACACGCACATACACACACACACACACACACACACACACACACACACACACACACACACACACACACGTATACACACACACACACACACACACACACAAACACCACACACACACACACACACACACACACACACACACACATACACACACACACACACACACACAATGGCTCGATCAGTTCTCACCTTTGTGAAACCTCCCTCCCCTGGAAAGGGCCCTTTCATGAGGTATCCTCTCTTTCCCTCGAACTTCTCCCTCAGAGCAGCTTTGTCCTATAACAGGACAAGATCAGTATCACAACACACATCTCTTATGCAGCTACAGTACACATGTGCAAACAGCAGGACTCGCTTAGTACACAGCCATCATGTGGACTATATAGGTACTGTTATGCAGGTAAGGAAATCTTCATTAGCCTGGGGTAACAACAGCGAGGGGCTGCTACCTGATATTGTACAGCACATGGCTGGAGTGTACATACAGTACATTTGCAGTACTCTTTACTACTGCAGAGGATCACACACACTGTACACATATGAGAATATTGCATACCAACTTGTGAAAAAAGAACATCTCACGCAGCTATTAAAAAAAAATTAAAAAAAATTAACCCAAGGCTTTCCTTAGCCATGGATCATCACTCTGGATTCAGTACGGTACCACTCCTTGTTATGTCCATGTCTCATACATATCACAGCATCAGGACTGACGGCACAGGAAGTGAGTACATATCCCTCATACAAACATGCTGTCTAATGTGGCAACATATGTATGTACACATTGAAATACCCCAGAACTGAGCACTCGACAATCTGAAACCCGTCAAAACTCAATGTACATACAGTATTTTCAAAAGTTGTTCATGTAGAATCTCACTACTTCAAAAACCTTTTTCAAACTCAATACAATACTGTACATGGTTGCAAAGGGCACTCGGGCTAGAGGGGATGCAGTGTACGCTACAGTACATAAATGCATAGTAAAATGGATGACAACACACAAACATGGGAATTGAGGTAGGAACAAACCTGAGCCTTCTTCAACTCCTCTTCTTCTATGTCATCAATCTCATATTGCATCCAAGGGAGTTCCTTCCAATTGGATAGGCTGAGACAAATGACAAAGTTCAATATATTGAAATTTTCTTCAATAGCGCAGTCAAAGAAATTGATGCACTTCTGCATACATGTCATTATGTACGCATAAATGTACGTACTACGTATATTGGTGTGTGTGCAATTGTGTGCTTATGTGTGTGTATACGCATGTGTGTGTGTGTGTGTGTGTGTGTGTGTGTGTGTGTGTGTGTGTGTGGTGCATTTCAAAAGCATCGTGTACGTACATATAAACATACATATACTGTATGGTTTTGCATGCTGTGCATGCACACACACACACACACACACACACACACACACACACACACACACACACACACACATGTACGCAAGCACGCACATACACACACACACACACACACACACACACACACACACACACACACACACACACCACAGCAGTTCACAAAGAACAACCACACAAGCAAACTACCTGAGGAGTCTGTCCACTTCTAACGAGTACTTTGAGTAGTTGTACTTCAACCTCTGCCATGGGGAGTTGTAGAGGACCAGACACTGGAGGACAAAACACACACGTACAGTGAACCTCTGAAATCCAACATTCTCTGTAACCCAACCATCTTATGAGGTACAGTCACCATATAAAAGTATGCTAAGAGTCACTCTACAATCTGACAACCTCCTAACACAACATGTTTTCACACCCCATTGAGTGTCAGATTAGCACAGTTTCATTGCACAATGATTGTGAGGGTTTCTTTAGTAAAGAATAACAGAAGGGGGTGTAGACACAAAAATGAAGGAGAGCATCAGGCAGTCATAATGTGAACTAGACATCAGCATCTTGCTCCACTTCCAAAACATCCTAACAGTACATACATACACACAATGCTGCCTTCCCTTGTACACACAGTACGTATGTACTTCTATCTGCCTGTGTGTGTGTGTGTGTGTTGTTTGGGTGTGGGTGTGGGTGGGTGTTGTGTGTGTGTGGGTGTGTGTGTGTGTGGGTGTGTGGGTGTGTGTGGGTGTGTGTGTGTGTGTGTGTGTGCACATGTGTGTGTGTGTGTGTTGTGTGGGTGTGTGTATGTGTGTGTGTGTGTGTGTTGTGCATGTGTGTGTTGTGTGTGTGTTTCTCCAATTGTCTCATGTATGTAATGTTAGTTCCTTTCTTCTATCATTCCCACTGGGAAAATATGGAGCATCAAAGAAAATATCAATTTCAGCCTCAATTTTCATAGTCAGAGGTTTCCGAAAATGACAACCAGCTGTGTTTATTGCAATGTAATTTAATACAGATACAATCACAGCACGCTTACAAGTGCACATCTACTCCTGGAGCGGGCACCTGGGGTACGTACTCTTACAGATGCAAAGCATAAGGTAACAATTTTATACAGTCACAAATCATGTAAGCATAATAATATTATGTAGAAGCATAGAGTGTTTGTACTGATCAATTTGTTTCTGCTAAACTACATGTTTATGGGTAAACACATATGAATACACACATACGTACATGTACATGCACACACGCACACACGCACGCACGCACGCACACATACACACACGCACGCACACACACACACACATGCACACACACACACATACACACACACACACACACACACACACACACACACACACAACACACACTGTTCATAAGTCAGTACCTGTTTAGTGAAGAGGTTGGCGGCTTTGATGTGTGAATCTGGAGGAACTGTACTCTTCTCTGTTCGAAGCTGTCTTGTCTCTGACAATACCTGTGTGCATGTGTGTGTGTGTATGTGTGTGTGTGTGTGTGTGTGTGTGTGTGTGTGTGTGTGTGTGTGCATGCATGCATGTGTACATCCGTGCGTGTGTGCATGCATGCATGTGTACATCCATGTGTGTGTGTGTGTGTGTGTGTGTGTGTGTGTGTTCATGGTGTACAGTCATAAATGGAGGAATATACATTAGACAGTGGATGATGGTACGTGTGTTCATGCAAATAACAAATAAACAACTAATCACAATATTATTGTCACCGTGGCAATAAAACTTGCAACCTCAAACAAAACCACATGGAATGCATAATATTATTGGTCTGTATCTTCAAGTTGTGAGGCTGTAACCATGGTGATAAAGTGACTATTGGTTTGTTTTGGTATGAGAGGATAACAAGCACCCAAAGAAATACAGAATCCAGGAAACAGTGACAACATTGACTACAATCACAGACAAGAGGCTTTAAAACACAGAATACAGAACAGCAGAAGAGTGTAACAACCGAACAGCATTACGTATGTCACGATAAAATGGCCGCTATTCCGCTATTCCATATTGTGTGCTTCAAAGATATCCACCACAGACAGTTGTCTGGCATAGCCGACTCAATCTCGCTCGGCCATTTTTGGGGACACCACTACACAGACAGTAGCACACAGTGTTTTGCTAAAGAGCAGAAAATTGAGACCTCAAACAACATCGAGGAGGAGCTGCTACATCTGTGCATGCACACATTTGAAGGGAGGCAAACATGCGTAGGTGTTATCAGAGCCAATGTAAACCTTCAGTATCAAGATAGCTTTACACACAGAACAAAGACAGCTGGGACTGAGTGAAGAGTATATACATCCGGGAGTGTGTACTATCCAGGAGTATGTACTATCCAGGAGTATGTACTATCCAGGAGTGTATACTATCCAGGAGTGCGTACTATCCAGGAGTGTATACTATCCAGGAGTATGTACTATCCAGGAGTGTGTACTATCCAGGAGTGTGTACTATCCAGGAGTGTGTACTATCCAGGAGTGTATACTATCCAGGAGTGCGTACTATCCAGGAGTGTATACTATCCAGGAGTATGTACTATCCAGGAGTGTGTACTATCCAGGAGTGTGTACTATCCAGGAGTGTGTACTATCCAGGAGTGTGCACTATGCAGGAGTGTGTACTATCCAGGAGTATGTACTATCCAGGAGTATGTACTATCCAAGAGTGTGCACTATCCGGGAGTGTGTACTATCCAAGAGTATGTACTATCCAGGAGTGTGTACTATCCAGGAGTGTGTGCTATCCAGAAGTGTGTGCTATCCAGGAGTGTGTACTATCCAGGAGTACGTACACCTGTTTCGCACAAGGTAGAACTTCACACAATTCTTTGATGTACATGGGAGGTAATCGATATAACAAAATTGGTCATCAATCCGCATGATATCAAGTCATGCCTCGAGAAATGAGATGATAAATACACAAATCTCTCCTCATTATCCTCCTGTTAATCTCGTTAGGCCACAAGCCACCAGCACACACAGGGTTAGGTTGTTGGAACACACTTGAAGCCATACCGATACACAAATTGTGAGAGGTGGTTTGGTTTTGCAGTTTCAACATAAGATAAGCAATTAACAAATTACTATGCCATATGCACTGAATGGTAGGCATATACGTAATTTAGGGCAAAAAACAAAATTGATCTAATGTAATGTATGGCAGCCATGTTTTTCCTGGGCAAATCCTACATATGGACCACAATCATACTCCGTGCTAGACAGTGTGCCCTCGTTTATCCGACAACATCTGTTCCTCATAAATATATTGGATAAACCAGGCGTTGGATAAATCATGGCAGATTGTACAAGGTGAAGTGGTGGTGATTCACACAGAGTGTCGGATAAATCAGGTGTTGGATCAATCAGGTTAGTCTTTATACAACTTAATAATGGGGATTTACACCAGAGGGTGGGATAAATGAGGTTGTCAGATTAACTGTTTTGGACAAATGTAATGAATATAATACTGTGCTGTCATTGTGTTCACATGTGCTTGCATGTGACTGTGTGTAAGATTGAACAATGAGTGTGTGGTCCACATGTTTCTCGAGAAAATGGATAATCATCGTGAATTCACATCAGCCCAATAATATCTTTCTAGCCAAGAAGGTTCACACAAATAAGGCGTGACTGTAATACACTAAAATGAAACCTGTCTACTAAGGACACACAAGGATGCACACAGTGGTGGTCTCTGTAGGCAGGCAGTGCTTACAAAGAGTTGCTTATGCTAAATTAGGTAAAATGTGTGGCAGATTACAGCAGTCTCTATAGAGTGGATGTCCATGTATTTCACACGCGCGTGCACACACACACACTCACACACACACACACACACACACACACACACACACACACACACACACACACACACACAACACACACACACACACACACACACACACACACACACACACACAAACACACACACACACACACACACACACACACACACACACACACACACACACACACACATTTGTATAAGTGTCCAATACACAACAAAAACTCGGTATTATCGGTCGACAAATGTATCAGCCTGAAGCGATGTAAGAGTTCGATACAGATAAAAAAAAACGAGGAATTAGACTCACAGAAATATCATTTTGCGGAAACAGGAGAAGTTTCAAAAGCTGAGCGTCTCTCATTTGCTTGATTTCATCTCTGCAGACCAACAGTTCCTTCTCGTAGTCTAAAGGCTCCACAACTATGATTTTAGCGGGAAAGTCCTCCTCATCGTTCCCGCCGGATATAATGGACAACGACCTCATGGCACCTGTGACTGTTTCTCTGATCTTGGCCGCGGACGAAGGTTTTATATGCTTGGAGAATTGTCTCTGAGTTGGTGGTTCAGCCATTTTCGCTTCACAATGAGATTAGCACACACGAGGAAAGCGAAAAGGCTGTGTTTCCTCCTTCTACAGTGGTATAGAGCTACACGATTACTGCAAACGTCTGGTGGTTGTACTGCTCAAAGCTTACGTACAAGTTCTTAGGCCACCCACAAACGAAAACATACGCGTATGCACACGGCGAGGTGCCCCGCCTACTTGAAATGGGGGTGGGGGCACTTTGAGTGCCGTTCAGTATGGAGCATCCGAGCATCCAGACGACACCAACCGCAAGTCTGATCTCTTGAATACGGTGTGATTATTGCATTATTAACCGCGTAGACACCTGTGGACACGGCTGCATGCCTAAATTTTGTCGCTATCTAGTTATGAACGTTCAGACGAAAGTTGTTATCTTTTCGGCAGTTTTTCTACTAGCGATTGTTTCGCGGGACCTACCGCTAGCCGTAGCCCGACCTGGAGCGAACGACCAGCACCGTCCTTTCATCTGCCGTGGCTGTGACGAGGCCGAAGAAATCACTTTGTGGAAATGGTAAGTGGATGCACTCATAATAATATATAGACCCTAATGCCTTCTTTTGTACCACATCATTTATATATAGCTTATCTGTACTCTGCATGTATTGAAATTTAATGATGTGCCTCCTCCCCTCTTGTTTTCGTCACCAAATCTGATACGTGTTGTCCATTGATGAGCCACTATGACACAGTCTGGTGGATTTCCGACCATGCAGAATTGGTATCACCATGGTCGCTGGTTTGAGTATCTATGATTTAATGTACTGGATACCCCCTAGCTTAGTCACCCTGATATTAATTAACCCTTTTATGGTCTGTTACTCTTGTCCAATATCCTTCCTTGGGTCGACCAATGATTATTTAGCCAGGAAACCCCTATTACAGGGCTACCACTTGCCAGCTGCAGCCTGTTGACAGAAAAACAAAAAGGCATTTATGTAGATGAGTAGCCATGCATATTCACGGGCTCATTTGTAGTCACAGACTGTGAACATTATGAATAATATTATAGTGTAGTGAGATTTCCATGTATGCATGTTTGAATGCAGTAGTAACTTCTGTATTGGCGATATAGTGAACACATGGCTGTCTTCCCTAGTGAGTATCGTCATCTTGGTAGGGCTGTACTGTATAGGCCAAATAATGGGTCGGACAGGTCGTGTCATCATACCATATTTAAATTCTTGCAAATTTAAGGGAGATGATTAATTAATCATCTATTTGCTGGGCTCTGTCTTTATCTCTCTGTTACTGCTTAATTCAGTTTGTACTTCTTCTTTTTCCCTAGCTCTCTGTCCAATTCAATGTTCATTTCCAAGATTCCAATTCCCATTTGGTTTCAAAGTGGGAATCAAGTTGTCCTATCATCAGCACACTCCACGTGGGTAGCTGCTTCAAAAGACCTACAACAATATGGAGTCGAAAACTGCTCCTTGTTCAGCAAAATGGCTGACATCAGACATTTTGAGCGTATAGAGGTGGACTTGAGAGAAGCTCGTGTGAAGCGTCAAGCAGAAAATGCAATGTCTTGGCATCAGAAATATGTATGAGTTTCTACATGTACGTATGTATGTGAATCATTTCTATATATATATGCATTTCCTATGCACCTGTACTAATACATGTGCGCATGTACACATGCACACGCACACACACATGCGCGCGCGCGCACACACACACACACACACACACACACACACACACACACACACACATACACACACACACACACACACACACACACACACACACATGCACACACACACATGCACACACACACACACACACACACACACACACACACACACACACACACACACACACACACACACATGCACACACATGCAAATGCACACACACACACACACACACACACACACACACACACACACACACACACACACACACACACACACACACACACACACACAATTACATAGTAGCCCTGGATGGTATTGACAATTATAACTAGTTACTAACTAATTGACAGACAGTCGGTATTAGTCAGTATATCTCAATATTATCCTCCAATACCTGAGGGGCTGGTTAAAAATATATATTTTAGCACTATGTACATACCTGGGCCAATTGGTAACCTTAGCCATGTATTAGACTTCTGCTGTCAGTCTTCCTATTTTAGCCCAACCGTTATTGTATGTACTGCGCTTGCTCTAGGAATATGCTGATATTCAATACATTGAGTATTCGATATATTCACTATTCAAAATTGTAATTATTCTATTCTCTTGATATTGACTATATACTAATATTGAAATGTTGTCCAGGGCTATGTATAGGTGTGTGTGTGTGTGTGTGTGTGTGTGTGTGTGTGTGTGTGTGTGTGTGTACGTGTGTGTGTGCAGTGTGTGTGTGTGTGTGTGTGTGTGTGTGTGTGTGTGTGTGTGTGTGTGTGTGTGTGTGCAGTGTGTATTTGTGTGTGTACACATGTGTATGTGTCTTTATGTGTGTGCACTTTGTGTATGTGTGTGTGTGTGTGTGTGTGTGTGTGTGGGTGGGTGGGTGGGTCAAAGTTCTTATAACGTTCAAAACATCGAGTATTTATTACTATAGGAACACTATTGCTGTCTTAATCTATTCTATGTACTTGAATCTTTAATTATTTGCAGCACAATCACACTGAGATCCGAGCCTGGTTCCAAGGTCTTGCGTCTCGTTACCCAAATTTGGTCAGATTTGTTCCTGACATCGGCCAATCCCACAGGCACCGACCTCTCTTCGCTGTCCACATCACAAGCAATTCACAGAACAGAACCAGAAAGCAGAAGATGAAGGTGTACATACAATGTCTACTGCATGCCAGTCAGTGAAATGTTTAGAGTTCATGTTGGTTTCATTATCTGTGTTTATGAGTGTGCCAACCTGTGTGTGTTTGTGTTTGTGTTTGTGTACATGTGTGTGTGTGTTGTGTGTGTGTGTGTACATATGTGTGCATGTGTACGTGTTTATGTGTATGTGTGTGTGTATGTGCGTGCATGCGTGTATGCATGTGTGTATGTGTGTGCAGATATATAATATATGTCACTGTGTGTCAGTGTGTTATAGATTTGGTGGTATATGTTCTTTTTTCATATACATGTATACTTATGCCAGGCATCTATAAACTTACAGCTCTGTCATGTGCTGCATGTGTAGGTAATGATGTACGTAAGTGTAGTGGGTTCAAATTCACGGTCCCATTCCCAAATGAATTTAGGAGAATGGATCTCGGGATCTGTTTGTCAGTGTTTGGCTGATTTCCTAACCCAGCAAGCTGCAACACCTGTGGTAAGTATGCAATCATAGATCTATGATATGATTAATAGAGCACTACCAGTGCAAGGGCGATTGATAATCATGCATTTGTGATGAATGTAGTCATGCAATCATGCACACGTATGTGTCCCAGTCCATGCACTATTATATGTGTATACGTACATGCAGCTAATGAACCCTCTGGACACTGTCAAATGTATGCACTTCCTTTAACAGGACACCATTACTCTGCACGACTTATTTCCATCCTTTACATTGACTTGTGTACATTGAGTTACTCCGAAATAAGGACACCTCCATACTGCAGTTCACTGTTGTCCCAATGGTGTCCTTATTATAGAGGTGTCACTGTACTCCTGACAATACTCTGGATGTACTTTGTCTGTGTATGTGTGTGTCGAACCCTCCATCCCACCCATGTGCATGCACCCCTTGCATGCTTGAGTACTTTTCTCACATGCGAAGTTTGTATGGGTTCTGTACAGCTGCTAAGAGGACTATGTTTGAATTTCGTATCAAGATGCTTGGAGTGTGTGTATGACAGTTGTTGACAAATTTCTATGAACCTCATGTACATAAATGTCTGCATATATTGTTTTTAGTATCCTGTGCGGTTTTGATATTTAAGTATAGCAGATAATAATCATGTAGATATTATAATAAATTCAAAGTGATCATTAAGGGCCACTGCATGTCATGTTTTGAAGGAGTATATATAGGCAAATCATGAGGTTTGATGCCCTTTTAATGCGTTGGGAGTCGATGTACAGGAATTAAGTGCGCGGTTTTCTCCTCAGCAAAACATTTCAAGTAACTTTCCCTACAATTTTGGGCACTATCTACTGGCTTTCAGTTGATACCTGAAATGCAAAATCATGGCAGTGGCCCTTTAACGATTGTGTACGTACCCACACACAGGTGAGACAGCTGCTGAGGAAGTTGGAGTACGTTTTTGTCCCTGTTGCAAATCCAGATGGCTATGAGGTATGTATGTCTATGTATGTACCACGTTTGCCAGGTACTGTAACTCCTCGTCTTTTTATACTAATTATTATAATCATGTAATTTGTATGTGATTTTGATATACTTACCGTTTACGCTTTAATTTTCGCGGGTGAATATTTCTTGGAGTTAACATTTGGCTTTTAGCGATTTTCTCATTTTTATATTCGCGGATGGCCATGTTTTGTTATTGCACAAGAGCAAGGTCTAAATTTTCGGAGGTGTAAACTTTCATGTAGGGCTTCCAATCAGTGAATACCGCGAATATAAAACAGTACCACATGAAATTAAAACGTGTATGGTATATATAATCTGCGTGCAAGTGGTTTTGGTGTGATCTGCATGTGATCTGCATGTGATTTGTACATGTGTATGTGCAGGGCAGGACATAGTGTGCATGTGGCTGCTTGAGTAACCGATCGCTAAAATACATATATAGACTGTACATAAATTACCATTATAATATGTTTATATGTATGTCCTTATTCTTTTATACATATTTCTACCCATATATCTTATATTTATGCACATATTATACTATATTATTTATATTATTCTAACCTTGTGTATATTTGCTATATCTGCACTCTTCGTTTAATACTTCAGCTGACATGGTTTAGATATCCAATTTACCGATTTTGGAGGAAAAATTTGGCTTACTTTGGCCCTGACTTGTGTGGAGGAGTTGACTTGAATAGGAATTTCAGAAATTTCTGGACCCCTGTAAGTGTGTGTAGAATAGGTTACAAGTGTGTGTTTGGGTGGGTGGGTGTGGGTGTGTTTGTATGTGTGTGTGGGGAGGGGGGTGGGTATACGTATGTTTGTATGTGTGTGGGTGCATGGATAGTGGTGTGGGAGTGGGTGTGTTTTCAAATTTGTTTTTTGTATGTACATACGTACATGTGTACAATCCTGTATGGAGGATTTTGGGGTGCTTCTGAATTGTATATGTGCATACATGTGCATGTGTACACTGGTGAAAGGATTGGCAGATTACCAGATGTACAGTATGGTGTAAACTCTAGTCCAACACCACGATAATCTGACTTTCTCCCAAGTTTGACCATCTTATGAGGTACAGTCACCATATTGAAGTATGTTAAGAGTCACTCTGTAATCTGACGCCTCAATAATCCGACATTCCCTCTAATCCGGCTATGTATTATACTGAGGAGCTGTCATTGTTCTGCACTACCAGGTCAGGGTCACCAATATGGTTATATGTGGGTTCGATGGCGCGAGAGAACCGTAACCATTAGTCAATCGGATAATAACCAGCACGAGACAAGACAAGACAGGTGGACAAGGGACACACGTGGATGATCGTTGTGCGCATGTGTGTAAGAGTACAATTAATTAAACACAGCGGTTAATACAAAACACACAAAGGCCTAAAGTATGTCCACCACAAGTCACTCAATACTCCAACAAACTTTGTAATCCGACACCTTATTTCAAGCCCAAAGAGTGTTACTGCAGGCTATAGTGGTTTCACTATACATGGTTATTGTAGGTGCATATAGGGGC
Source organism: Halisarca cf. caerulea (assembly GCA_963170055.1). Lineage (NCBI taxonomy): Eukaryota > Metazoa > Porifera > Demospongiae > Chondrillida > Halisarcidae > Halisarca > Halisarca cf. caerulea. The sequence goes on along the minus strand of CAUJGJ010000185.1, from coordinate 1,508,277 downwards.
ATGCATGGATTGATGTGTGTAAGATGAATTGTTTGTCACGTGATTCTTCTGCAATTTTTACCATTAAGACTGGTGAATACTGCTCCAACACTTTTCCTGGATTGAGTCCACATTCAGAACCCGAGGTGCAGGCAATATCTCGCTACATCTCCTCCATCAAGGCAGTAGTGGCTTCTATTGATTTCCATTCTTATCAGCAACTAGTGTTGACTCCATACTGTGAGTGGATGGATGTACTGTGTGTGTGTGTGTGTGTGTGTGTGTGTGTGTGTGTGTGTGTGTGCTTGTGTGCTTGTGTGTGTGTGTGTGTGCTTGTGTGCTTGTGTGTATGTGTGTGTGTGTGTGTGTGTGTGTGTGTGCGTGTGTGTGTATATGTGTGTGTGTGTGTGTGTGTGTGTGTGTGTGTGTGTGTGTACATGTGTGTGTGTGTATGCATGTGTGTGTGTGTGTGTGTGTGTGTGTGTGTGTGCATGTGTATGCGTGTGTGTGTGTACGTGTGTGTATACGTGTGTGTGTGTGTGTGTGTGTGTGTGTGTATGTGTGTGTGTGCATGTGTGTGTGTGTGTGGATGGTGGGTGAGCATGCATAGTACACAGTAGCCTATAGAACACACACTACAGATCATCAATTCCATTGCACATACGTCAAATGGTACTACTGTGCTGTGAACTTCTTGCACGTGTTAGTTTTCTTTCTTGTCTTCAATGATAACTGTGTTCTTGCGTGTTTTTCTTACCTCTGTATGACTGCGGTCCCCTGTACCCCTCACTGTAGCTGGATCCTCGTCCAAACCCCCAAATCACAAGAGGGTGATGAACGTTGCCAAGAGAATAGCCAGGACAATATCACAAGTGTGCGCTCATGTGCTCTGGTGCTCATGTACTCTGGTGCTCATGTGCTCTGGTGCTCATGCATGTGTTCATGTGCTCATGTGCTCGTGTTTGCTCATGTGCTCTGGTGCTCATGTGTTCATGTGCTCATGTGCTCATGTTTGCTCATGTGCTCTGGTGCTCATGTACTCATGTATGCTCATGTGTTCATGTATGCTCATGTGCTTGTGTACTCATGTGCTTGTGTGCTCGTGTGCTTGTGTGCTCATGTGCTTGTGTGCTCATGTGCTTGTGTGCTCATGTGCTCATGGGCTTGTGTGTCTGTACATGATACTACATGCACTATCAGTATACAGTGGAACCTCTCATAACGGATACTTTGGGACCTGAAAAACAGTGTGTTCTACAGAGGTTTCCACTATTTACATGTTATTTTATTGCATAACAATCTTACTGTACCCTTGAAAGCAGTCTGCTCTAGAGAGGTTTCTTCTGTTAAGGATGTTTCTTGTTACTTAGAGATCCACTGTATACCCAAATAGTGAAGCCTCTCTATGTACATATACAACACACTGTTGTTGTGGGTCCAGATAGGTTGTTATGCATGTATGTGAAATGAACTCTGAGCAAATCTTATTTCGATCAGCTGTCCCAAAGTGTCAGTTCTGGAGAG
>CAUJGJ010000185.1:1471774-1491774 GCA_963170055.1 Halisarca cf. caerulea | reverse complement strand
TAGGATGAAATAAGTAGTAACTCACATATTTCTGAAACCATGACTTCTTTGACTGTAGCTCTACTGTGTTCTCTTGGAACACCGTTTTCACTTTGCCAAAGTAGTGGCAGTTGTCACGAGACAGTGAGTGGACAGCTTGGAAGTAGGGGAAATCCTTGGAAGTGGCAAATGCAGTCATGCCTTGATGTTCGTACAGCATATGTGTGTGGGCGGGGTCCTCCTGGTACATCGCATTCTGGCCATGTGTCTTGCTGTAGAAATTTGCTATCATAATACATATATGCACTATATATATATATATATATATATATATATATATATATATATATATATATATATATATATATATATATATATATATATAATGGTTCATATATAGGGATGTGTGGAAAAAATATGGTCACCCATACATTAGAATCGACCGTATTTTCGCTGAAAACTCACTTCCAGTACATTTATTTGGAGCTGTACTCCATAATACATTGCAAAAGTACTGCTTGCAAGATATGTGGGTGAATTCAGTATAAGTCCATAATTCAGCACACACACATAATATGCGGAAGTTATCTCATATGGTGACGTTGATCGAAGTTCTTCCATACTTCTGGCCCGGGTACAGTATCAGTGTATGGCATTTATACCCATATCGATGTTCTCAATATATGTGGGAGCCCATATGGTTTTAGAGCATACGTACATACTGATGAAAAAATTGGCCACGAGTGGTAAAATCTCCTCATTCTTCACACACACTGTGATACACCTTTTACTATGCTATGCCTTTTACATCTGATGAAAGCCTACATGGCTGAAACGTTATAAAATTGATCTGTGCTACATGAGAGTCCATTTGAAAGTTATATCAATTCATAGCAAGTCAACGTAGCAATGAGTCTCTATCACACACCCATATATATACACATATATCAGCTTTATGGAATGAAGAATCAAGCCTGTATTGAACATAGTACGCCTTAATCGAGCCCCTGACAGCCATGAGAAAACTGTAAAGGTGATGCATGGTACAGAATACGGACCAGCTAGTATGCCACATGCACTCAAACTGTTATAAAACGATGATCTTGCACAGCTCACCATTGCCACACATCCCTGTCCATATATCCCTCCCCTTCCACACCATGACCTGCTGAGTCAGCACTAGAATATGCTGTAGAACACGTCAGACGAGAAGTCAGACAGAGAAAGAACACCAGTCTTGTAAAATGCCCCTTGCCGATCATCTTCTTCTTCCTTAAGTCTTCTGTCATAGCACATGTTTAGTGGGCATATAATTTACATTTTCCTTCTCTGGCCGTTTCCTTCTCCCAGCACAAAGGAAAGTCACAAAACTGTGACAATGCAGTACACAATGCAGTACACAATGGCAGCACAATACACAATAGAGCTACAGGTGAATGGTGCGGCAAACCGAAAGAGGAATGGTTGAACCGTGAATCTGAGGAGGTCTATAGATTTGTACATGGTGTATGCACATGCATATGCAGGCTTTTAATACATTGGTTAACATAGTACTATAGTACAGTAGTGTTATATGTGTGATCATGATATAAAATTATAGTATGTATAATGTATGTATACATGTAAACAAAGGCATATGTACTACCAATATATGCATGTGTGTACATGCACACGGCACTTCTATGCACTATCGTGCAATTATATATTATAATACAGTACCTCATTCTCAGTGGCCCATACATTGGTATAGGGGATGATCAAAATGGCCCTGTGATGCCGGTATTAGTGGAGGCTCAATCCGATCGATATTCAAAGTGCACTATTGCAAGACGCAAAGCATCTCCACATACTGCAGTATACTTAGGATATACACCGTTACATGATTCCTCATTTGCTTAATACTGAATCACAGCAAATAACAAACATTTGAAATCAAAAAAAGATAATGTAACTCCACACACAACACAATAGGCACACATAAGTAGTCCGTGGTTCTATGTAAATTCCACAGGCAAGTTACTGGCCTCCACGAAGGCGGAGAACCAAGTGAAGGGTGGATTCCTTCTGGATGTTGTAGTCTCCAAGAGTACGACCATCTTCAAGTTGCTTGCCAGCAAAGATAAGACGCTGCTGGTCTGGTGGGATTCCCTCCTTGTCCTGAATCTTGGTCTTCACATTCTCAATACTGTCACTTGGCTCAACTTCTAGGGTGATAGTCTTCCCTGTCAGAGTTTTCACAAAGATTTGCATACCACCACGAAGGCGGAGAACCAAGTGAAGGGTGGACTCCTTCTGGATGTTGTAGTCTCCAAGAGTACGACCGTCTTCAAGTTGCTTGCCAGCAAAAATGAGACGCTGCTGGTCTGGTGGGATTCCCTCCTTGTCCTGAATCTTGGTCTTCACGTTCTCAATGCTGTCACTTGGCTCAACTTCGAGGGTGATAGTCTTCCCTGTCAGAGTCTTCACAAAGATTTGCATACCACCACGAAGGCGGAGAACCAAGTGAAGGGTGGATTCCTTCTGGATGTTGTAGTCTCCAAGAGTACGACCGTCTTCAAGTTGCTTGCCAGCAAAAATGAGACGCTGCTGGTCTGGTGGGATTCCCTCCTTGTCCTGAATCTTGGTCTTCACGTTCTCAATGCTGTCACTTGGCTCAACTTCTAGGGTGATAGTCTTCCCTGTCAGAGTCTTCACAAAGATTTGCATACCACCACGAAGGCGGAGAACCAAGTGAAGGGTGGATTCCTTCTGGATGTTGTAGTCTCCAAGAGTACGACCATCTTCAAGTTGCTTGCCAGCAAAGATGAGACGCTGCTGGTCTGGTGGGATTCCCTCCTTGTCCTGAATCTTGGTCTTCACGTTCTCAATGCTGTCGCTTGGCTCAACTTCAAGGGTGATAGTCTTCCCTGTCAGAGTCTTCACGAAGATTTGCATGCCACCACGAAGGCGGAGAACCAAGTGAAGGGTAGACTCCTTCTGGATGTTGTAGTCTCCAAGAGTACGACCGTCTTCAAGTTGCTTGCCAGCGAAGATAAGACGCTGCTGGTCTGGAGGGATTCCCTCCTTGTCCTGAATCTTGGTCTTCACATTCTCAATGCTGTCACTTGGCTCAACTTCGAGGGTGATAGTCTTCCCTGTCAGAGTCTTCACGAAGATTTGCATTTTGATCTTTATCGAAAAGTAAGAGATCTTGTGAACACAATTTTTCCTGTTCCGTATAACAGTTCGTTGCAGCGCGAATGAAATCACCCCACTTTTGTACTCACACTAGTTTAAAAATAGAACCATTTCGTCATAGCCCAAATTAGTAGTTTCTTCCATTTATGGCGCCAAAAGACTGAACACTTCATCGTGAAGCTATAATCATACCATTAGTCATGCTCTTTCATTTTGACTGTTGCAGCAATATGTGTCATCTCGCATTTCAATGTCACCAGCAAACCAAACACATTCATCCATTTCAGTAATAGCAACATTTTGCCGGCAAACACACACACACACACACACACACACACACACACACACACACACACACACACACACACACACACTGGTACACACACACACACGTACACGTACACACACACACACACACACACACACACACACACACACACACACACACACACACACACAAACACACATGCACTCAATACTGTACCTGCACGTACATGTGCACAGTATAATATTTATTTGAAGCAGGGTGGGCAGATAAGTTTGATCTTACAAACTCATGCTGCTTATGTTCAATATGTGATGTTGCGGTCTTTGATCTTCCTCCTCTTAGTTGTAGAAATTCTTCGACATGCTATATCAATTTGGATAAGCTTTACCTTTGGACAGATAACACATGTCACAAATTAAAAAAAAAAAAAAGTTGTGACATGCGTTATCTGACCAAAAATAATTTCCTCCTCCTAGTGTGTACCCCTATCATATAGACACTCTAAAAAAAACTATCTTATCCACACACACCAGGTTGTGCGTACCATTGTACTAATTTTGCAGGACTAGTATAATATTGTGCAAACTTTCACTGCATAAAATCAGTGTATTATATAGTTATGTACTATGCATGCTGTATAATCCTATATTCTTTGTTATATTACATGCAGACAAGCTTGTAAATAATATTATGCAGACATAGCAAAAACATGAAAAAAAACAATTAAGTACGTTATACTGTTTCAACAGCAAATGTCCAGTGTTTGTATTGTTTTACTGGCCTCCACGAAGGCGGAGAACCAAGTGAAGGGTGGACTCCTTCTGGATATTGTAGTCTCCAAGAGTACGACCGTCTTCAAGCTGCTTACCAGCAAAGATAAGACGCTGCTGGTCTGGTGGGATTCCCTCCTTGTCCTGAATCTTGGTCTTCACATTCTCAATGCTATCGCTTGGCTCAACTTCAAGGGTGATAGTCTTCCCTGTCAGAGTCTTTACAAAGATTTGCATACCACCACGAAGGCGGAGAACCAAGTGAAGCGTGGACTCCTTCTGGATGTTGTAGTCTCCAAGAGTACGACCGTCTTCAAGCTGCTTACCAGCAAAGATGAGACGCTGCTGGTCTGGTGGGATTCCCTCCTTGTCCTGAATCTTGGTCTTCACATTCTCAATGCTATCACTTGGCTCAACTTCAAGGGTGATAGTCTTCCCTGTCAGAGTCTTCACAAAGATTTGCATACCACCACGAAGGCGGAGAACCAAGTGAAGCGTGGACTCCTTCTGGATATTGTAGTCTCCAAGAGTACGACCGTCTTCAAGCTGCTTACCAGCAAAAATGAGACGCTGCTGGTCTGGGGGGATTCCCTCCTTGTCCTGAATCTTGGTCTTCACGTTCTCAATGCTGTCACTTGGCTCAACTTCAAGGGTGATAGTCTTCCCTGTCAGAGTCTTTACAAAGATTTGCATACCACCACGAAGGCGGAGAACCAAGTGAAGGGTGGACTCCTTCTGAATGTTGTAGTCTCCAAGAGTACGACCATCTTCAAGTTGCTTGCCAGCGAAGATAAGACGCTGCTGGTCTGGTGGGATTCCCTCCTTGTCCTGAATCTTGGTCTTCACGTTCTCAATGCTGTCACTTGGCTCAACTTCTAGGGTGATAGTCTTCCCTGTCAGAGTCTTCACAAAGATTTGCATACCACCACGAAGGCGGAGAACCAAGTGAAGGGTGGATTCCTTCTGGATGTTGTAGTCTCCAAGAGTACGACCATCTTCAAGTTGCTTACCAGCGAAGATTAGACGTTGCTGGTCTGGTGGGATTCCCTCCTTGTCCTGAATCTTGGTCTTCACATTCTCAATGCTATCGCTTGGTTCAACCTCGAGGGTGATAGTCTTTCCAGTCAGAGTTTTCACAAAGATTTGCATTGTGTTCGTTAGCTTCTAAGTTCACCTGAAGTTCTTCGAAGTCCTTTCTTGCGTCAGTGAATTGCGGTGTACCGCGCGGCTCCTGTTTTTGTACGGCATGTGTTCTGAAAATAGTAATACGGTTACATCATAACTAAAAATAGTGTGTTGCCCATGTATGGTGTACATTGTACATATTCGGCGAAGGATTCCAAGAAGACATGACAGTGACTCACCCAGACTTACGTCTTCGTCACGGCCCACATTCGAGGTCATGATTTGTCATCCCCATAAGGACTGGTATACGTATAGGTATATAAATATATATATATATATATATATATATATATATATATATATATATATATATATATATATTACACAAGATGCTACACTGCACAACACAGACTTTGAATATGCTCATAGTTATTCCTAGCAAGTGATGCATCATTGCGGCTGTGGTGTGTACTTGTACACGCATGTGCATGTATGTGCCTGTGTGTGTGTATGTGTGTGTGTGTGTGTGTGTGTGTGTGTGTGTGTGTGTGTGTGTGTGTGTGTGTGTGTGTGTTACCCAATGAATACTACCCCAAGAGACCACCGAACTGATTTTTCGGCCTGCATCACTAGCTTCTCCCTTGTCTGGAGTTACAAGTGAAAGCAGCAAAAGAAGAAGTGTGTGTGTGTGTGTGTGTGTGTGTGTGTGTGTGTTTGTGTATTTGAGTGTGTGTGTGTGTGTGTGTGTGTGTGTGTGTGTGTGTGTGTGTGTGTGTGTGTGTGTGTGTGTATTCGAGTGTGTGTGTGTGTGTGTGTGTGTGTTTGTGTGTGTGTGTGTGTGTGTTGGTATGTGTGTGTGTGTGTGTGTGTGTGTGTTTGTGTGTGTGTGGGTAGTGTGTGTGTGCGTGTGTGTGAGTGTGTGTGTGTGTGTGTGCGTGTTTGAGTGTGTGTGTGTGTGTGTGTGTGTGTGTGTGTGTGTGTGTGTGTGTGTGTGTGTGTGTGTGTGTGTGTGTGTGTGTATTCGAGTGTGTGTGTGTGTGTGTGTGTGTGTTTGTGTGTGTGTGTGTGTGTGTTGGTATGTGTGTGTGTGTGTGTGTGTGTGTTTGTGTGTGTGTGGGTAGTGTGTGTGGGCGTGTGTGTGAGTGTGTGTGTGTGTGTGTGCGTGTTTGTGAATATGTTTACATGTGTGTGTGTGTGTATGCATACTTGCATGTGCATGAGTACAAGCACGCACGCACGTACACACGCGCGCGTGTGCACACACACACAACACACACACACACATACACACACCGACAGCGGCACGCACTCATGCACGCACACACACTCACACACACGTACACACACGCGTACACACACACACACATACACACACACACACACACACACACACACATATACACACACACACATACACACACACACACACACACACACACACACACACACACACACACATGCATGCACACACGCAGGCCTCAAAAATTTGTACTTCACTTTCACAAACATCACATGATCTACACATCACAGAATACATGCCTTGAACAGACTAAAATTTGTGAGAGTAAGGTTCTACATATCATATTCCGTTCTGTTATTACCCGAAAAGTTTGTATTATTGTCATGGTAACTATAGGTCTTAGTAATGTGCATGACTGCTTCAGTACAATCGCAGAGGAGTGTGTCTTTGGGGATGACCACTCCTCTCTGTGAACAACAAGCATGATGGTAAACCACTGGTATAGGAAGATATCCCAGTCAGGAGGGCTGAGAATAGATCATGCTCGATATGTATATCATTATGCCTACATGCTTACTATTCTGTCAAATTTCATTCCACACGACATTGTGCAGTCTGTCATGTGTACACACAAACAAGTGTAAAATGGCAGTCTATGTATATGTAATGACCACAACGCTTCACCTTTACCTCTGTGACAGTTGTAGCCTAGCTTGTAGCTATGCGAAGGGCTGTGTCTCAGTGAGTGAGGGTTTATAAACAGTCATCCAAGGATACAAGATAGGCTAGCTTTGCATGTTGTCCCATTATACTTAGAAATATAAGGATACAAGTTACAAGTTAGGCTAGTTTTGCACGTTGATCTTTCCACTCATACATGGAAATATCTAGCATATCAAGTGTTTGGTGGGCCGAGCCCCCTTTGATTCAATTCTAGGGGGATTGCAGCCCCTGTAGCCCCCCCCCCCCCCCCCCCCCGGTTCCTGCACTTATGTAAACAGAGAACAGAGGAACCAATCATCATCACACACTCATTTATGTTGGGTCCTGTGTTGTATCTTTGTGCATCTCCATGAAAACCAATTCATTTTGCCAAGTCTTGCTACTGTAAAGACAATACTACAACAAACAAAACAAACAATAAATATGAAACAGAGAACACAAACATGATAAAACAACATTACAAATAGCCACTTCTCAGAAAGGATTATGTACACAAAGGATTTTGTGCCACTGGTGATAAATATGGCTGACAAAATGGCCACTAGCGGTGTCAGTGATGTATACACCAACTGATGCTAAAATACATAGGACATGAGTACATCCATTGAAGAATGTTGTGTGTCTGTGACTATAGAAACATTTCAAATTTGCATGTCTCTCCGCCTTCTGTTTCTGCTGGTATGACAGTGACACGGGGATTCAAAAATTTCAAAAGCACAGTGTGGTCTCCTGGTACCTTTGCCTGTGCATTGACCACCTCTGGAGAGAAAAAATAGTGACTCAATTTACACACACACACACACAAACACACACACACAGAGGCACCCACCCACCCACCCACACGTACGCACGCACACATGCACGCACACACACACACGCACACGCACACGCACGCACACACACACACATGCACGCACGCACGCACGCACGCACACACACACACACACGCACACGCGCGCACGCACACACACACACACACACACACACACACACACACACACACACCGAGGAACACACACACAGAGGCACGCACTCTTGCACACACACACACGCACACGCATACACACACACACACACACACACACACACACACACACACACACACACACACACACACACACACACACCATAGATACTCTAACCACACACACACACACACACACACACACACACACACACACACACACACACACACACACACACACACACAAGCAGCCTCAAGTTTGTACTACCTACCAAGTTCGACTCCCCTTCGATCGTATACGCTGGAGTCCCTAAGAGATACTCTAATTCTTTCCACGGCTGCACCTTTAAAGTATCAGACGCTGTTGGTTACCTGACCATAATCACTTGGAAGAATATTCCCTCCTAAAAGAGCCTTCATGACTTTTCTTCTGCCGATACCCGTCTTTCCAAAGAGGCTACCACTTTTAACTTTTCCCATCCCTCACAACTGCAATCAGCTATTCAACTCGTTCTTTTAGCTATAGACGAAGCAGTTCTACTCATCCCACCAAACAGTTCATTTTCACCTGAGCCGCCATTTTGGGAGTCGCCGACTGAACAGTATGATAAATAGCGCTTTTAGAGGTGTACATTCGAGGGTCACAGTTGGCTTGGCGGCGAAGTGACTTGGTTGCAACGCGTCGGAGCGCGGGTTCGAACCCCGCACCAACCTTTTTATCTTTTTTTTTGTATTCCACCTATCTTGCTTAACTATAAATAGCGCTTTTAATAGTAATTATTCAGCAGGTCCCTGATGGCTTAGCGGCTAGCGATGGTGACATGTAGTGCTGAGGTTATGGGTTCGATTCCCTCGTCAGACGGGTTTTTCGGAGTTTTATCTGAAAAAAAAATCCTGTCCCTCAGTGGTCAGTTGCAATACTCCTGTACAAAGAACCGTATGGGGGGAGCTTTGGGTCTCGCAGCTAGTCTCCCACACTACTAGTCTTCTCAATATCCTTGAGAGTGAGTGTAAACTCCCTAGATATCCCTAATGACCTGGGGACCTCGCTTTTTTTTTTTTTTTTTTTTGTGTGTGTGTGTGTGTGTGTGTGTGTGTACTTTTATCCATGTGTGCATGTACATGTGAATTGTACCTTATCTATGTTTCTATATCCCAGTGTCACTGTCTTTTATCCCAAGATTGAATGACATTTGGCAGAATAGTTGTTTTTGGATGTTTAAATGTGCTCTTCATTAATTGATATTAAGTTTAATTGTGTAGACTATATTTACGAAATTGATGTACACATACGTAATTACTGGGAGTTTTGTGCACTACATGTGTGAACAAAAAGGTTTCCGATAATAAATATAATATTGCATTATGAAATTGTATTCAAATCCTATGAACATGTGCAACAATGTATGGACGAATAATTAAATTAAATATAAAATAATGATAAAAATTAGGTATACATACAACCTTCAGCTATTTAGGGTCATTAGACAAGCCATATTACCGGCTCTATATTGTATAATATGCATGTGAGAGAGGATTTTGGGAGATTGATGAGCTGCTCTTTGGAGAAATGTTAACTTAGTCTAGTAAATATATTAGATCTACTGCATAGCATAGTTGCTATATTTTACTAAGTTAAACTTATAGTTTTCATGCAGTTTATATATATTAGGCTTCAGCTGGAAGTATATATAATATGGTTAGTACTGTATAGCTGATCTTTCAATACAGTGCATGAATTAATTTTAAGGCCAATTAATATTGAGGTAAGGCCGAGCTCTCTACACAGTACTGGACACTCAGTAGGACCTGAAAAAAAATATTCTAATACATTTATATTTATTATCGGAAACCTTTTTGTAATATTATAATATAGTGTGTGGTTGGATTCCAAGAGAGAGATTTGAATGTCAAATTATTATAATTATATAAGTGCATGTTGTATTACTGAGGTTCCACTGTGCGATTCTGGTATAACTATATAGGCCATGATATTATTGTATATGACATTCAATTTGTTTTGATATTATGCACAATTATACTTACAGCTGAGGTACGTGCACTTTTTGGGGGATCGATTGATTGGTCCACAATAACTGCCGTATTATGATCACACTGATTCAAAGTAGCAATATCTTATACTATTACATCAATGCAGTATACAACAATCAAAGAATATACAGCAGTAAGCAAAACAGTAAACTGTTACAACTGCTTGGCAGTTTTACTGGCCTCCACGAAGGCGGAGAACCAAGTGAAGGGTGGACTCCTTCTGGATGTTGTAGTCTCCAAGAGTACGACCGTCTTCAAGCTGCTTGCCAGCAAAGATGAGACGCTGCTGGTCTGGGGGGATTCCCTCCTTGTCCTGAATCTTGGTCTTCACGTTCTCAATGCTATCACTTGGCTCAACTTCAAGGGTGATAGTCTTCCCTGTCAGAGTCTTCACAAAGATTTGCATACCACCACGAAGGCGGAGAACCAAGTGAAGGGTGGATTCCTTCTGGATGTTGTAGTCTCCAAGAGTACGACCGTCTTCAAGTTGCTTGCCAGCGAAGATAAGACGCTGCTGGTCTGGGGGGATTCCCTCCTTGTCCTGAATCTTGGTCTTCACGTTCTCAATGCTGTCACTTGGCTCAACTTCGAGGGTGATAGTCTTCCCTGTCAGAGTCTTCACAAAGATTTGCATACCACCACGAAGGCGGAGAACCAAGTGAAGGGTGGATTCCTTCTGGATGTTGTAGTCTCCAAGAGTACGACCGTCTTCAAGTTGCTTGCCAGCGAAGATAAGACGCTGCTGGTCTGGGGGGATTCCCTCCTTGTCCTGAATCTTGGTCTTCACGTTCTCAATGCTGTCACTTGGCTCAACTTCGAGGGTGATAGTCTTCCCTGTCAGAGTCTTCACAAAGATTTGCATACCACCACGAAGGCGGAGAACCAAGTGAAGGGTAGACTCCTTCTGAATGTTGTAGTCTCCAAGAGTACGGCCGTCTTCAAGTTGCTTGCCAGCGAAGATGAGACGCTGCTGGTCTGGAGGGATTCCCTCCTTGTCCTGAATCTTGGTCTTCACATTCTCAATGCTATCGCTTGGCTCAACTTCGAGGGTGATAGTCTTCCCTGTCAGAGTCTTCACGAAGATTTGCATACCACCACGAAGGCGGAGAACCAAGTGAAGAGTGGATTCTTTCTGGATGTTGTAGTCTCCAAGAGTACGACCGTCTTCAAGTTGCTTGCCAGCGAAGATTAGACGCTGCTGGTCTGGAGGGATTCCCTCCTTGTCCTGGATCTTGGTTTTTACATTCTCAATACTATCGCTTGGCTCAACTTCGAGGGTGATGGTCTTGCCGGTCAGAGTCTTCACGAAGATTTGCATCTTGAAGGAATTAGAATCGAATAAGGCTGAACAGATTCAACAACAGGATACGTTCGCACAAGAAAATCAGGGCGGGATGACTCAGTAACCAGGACCGGGCTATATATAGCAGCGCCTCCCTAAAATTAGTAACATGACGTAATGTAAACCAGATAATTCTGGAACAAAGCTACAAGAACAAGGCGCGAACATTTACAATCGACTTCACAAACAACACATGTACGTGATATACAATTAGTTGTGAGCACGAAAAGCTGTGCAGCCTTGTCATCCCTGCCTCTGCTTGTGTCTTGGTTTCTTTGAACATACAACACGTAGCCTTCCTTTTCTCTTCACAAACCTACACCCGTCACATCTTAGCTTCAAAGAAGACCTTACTTTGTAGGTTCTTGCTGAAAGTGCCCAAAATGGCTGAAACTGCAGGGACAGAAGTGCTATGTGTAGCTAATGAGTATATGAATCATTAACCTTTTTGTACATACACACATTTAGCACTATTTCACACAGTTGAGTAGGAGTTGGCCGCTTGATACGCACATTACACACAAGAAAATATGCTGCTGTACCACAGAGTAAGTAGTGTCTACTCACAGAACACGTACATGTTTCAATTCTTACCATTATAAGTTACATATTTTGACAAACATGGACTGATATATAACTTCTCTTTCACAATGAATCATCACATGACAGTACAAAAATGGTGGTAATTTCAGGAATTTTAACACCTTCAATACATGACATTCTTTCCAATACGCCCATTCTGGGAGGTAATACACACCGATCATATACTATACTTTGCAAGTAGCACAAGACTTCACAGTTGTTCCCATGAGTTGGCAATACTGTACTGTCCGCAATACTGTGTAGCGATATGAGGACTGATTATGGAAGCCCCCCCCCCCCCCCCACACACACAGATCTACAGGCCCATGCCACCTGGCTTCTCCGGCTTCTAATGACACTCACACAGAGTACAAAGTTTGATTGGCACATCACCAGACAGTGCTAGACGTCACCAGATGGTACAGAGTAAATAGATCTCCCACAGACCGACATGAACACAGAAACAGAACGAAGTACTTCATGTACACACGTATAGACACAGCAAAGGCCTAAAGGGCTGAAGCATCCTACTATTTTCGATTTTAAACAATTCTGCTACACAATAACTGAAGAGAAATTGTCTGACAATTTACATACAGAAAAAGACAGGAGTTGTTCTGTAGAGAAACACAGGTGTTGTGTAGAGAAACACAACTGTTGTGTAGAGAAACACAGCTGTTCTGTAGAGAAACACAGGTGTTGTGTAGAGAAACACAACTGTTCTGTAGAGAAACACAGGTGTTCTGTAGAGAAACACAGGGGTTCTGTAGAGAAGCACAGATGTTGTGTAGAGAAACACAACTGTTCTGTAGAGAAACACAACTGTTCTGTAGAGAAACACAGCTGTTCTGTAGAGAAACACAACTGTTCTGTAGAGAAACACAGCTGTTCTGTAGAGAAACACAGCTTTTCTGTAAAGAAACACAGGTGTTCTGTAGAGAAACACAGCTACTCTGTAGAGAAACACAACTGTTCTGTAGAGAAACACAGGTGTTCTGTAGAGAAACACAGGTGTTCTGTAGAGAAACACAGCTTTTCTGTAGAGAAACACAACTGTTCTGTAGAGAAACACAGGTGTTCTGTAGAGAAACACAGGTGTTCTGTAGAGAAACACAGCTTTTCTGTAGAGAAACACAACTGTTCTGTAGAGAAACACAGGTGTTCTGTAGAGAAACACAGCTACTCTGTAACATGCATACAACTGACTCAGCAGAACAGAGAGGTATACACCAAGACAGTACTCAGTTTAGAGTGGGCGGTAGGGCTAGTGTGGTCTGCTACAACCGTCCTGCATACATGCTGGGAGGGGGGAGGGGGCAGGGGGAGGGGGCGCACATGTGGGACGGTCGTAGCAGGCCAGACTAGTGGTTGGGCTGAAATCCGTTCTCAAAGGCACAAGAGACAATCATGACCAGGTGTCGAGATAGTGAGTTGATACTCTTTCAGAATACAGAGGTGCACCGTAACACGGTAGAGCGATGCTTACATATGTACATACACACTGGAAAACCTCCAAATGGCCACATTGGCAACAATACAGATGCAGATATTGTCCTGAGTAGAGAGGTTGCCTTAGCTGGGAGGTTGAAATGGACTAAAATAATAAGGGATTAATATTTCGAATTTTAAGCTGTATCCTTAGTAGAGAGGTTTACAAACATATTGTATCCTTAGAGAGGCCTTCATGGCAAGGTAAATTTGACATATTCGGGATCTTTAGTTAACACTAGCTATAAAGTTGAAGTCTACAACTTTCAGTAGCATACAGCTTTCATCATTGGGGAGGGGTCCCAATGATGGTAGTTGCAAGATTCGACATAAATTATCAAAATAGCTAATACTAACCAAAGACCCAAGTTGGTGTCCTCATTTCAGAGAATCCACTATCAGAGGACTTAGTGCAGCACCAACCTTTGCTTGCCGTTCAGTGTACACATGAGGAATATCACCACATGGGGCCCCTCCTTCAGTGGACATTGCACCATGAGGTGAAACTGGAGAACGTGTGGGCAGACATGTGTGGACTGAATAGGTACACACAGTGGGGGATGTCCTGCAATACCCAGGGATTCCGAGATTCCCTCCCTACGAATACCATGCTGTAGCCAGCAAATTCCACAGAAGAACATAGGTAGAAATATGTACAAAAATCAACTCGTTAGGATTCAGCACCCACACAGCAGACCTGGCTTAGTACATACTCCTTATAAGGGAAAACTACCGGCCAAACAAACAACACCATTACACGAGGGTTTGTTCCAATTATGTAACTCATTGAAACTCTGAACAAGCATACAGATGTACTGTACATGACCCCTAGACCGAACACCTTGTACTATGTACATGCACTATGGACTCCACATAGACACAAGCACACAGGTATTCACACACCTGCAGGTGAGGTGTGCACATGTGCACACACACGCGCGCATACACACACACACACACACACAGCACACACACACACGCACGCACACACACACACACGCACACACACACACACACACACACACACACACATATACACACACACACACATACACACACACACACACAGCACAGCACAGCACATACACACACACACACACACACACACACACACACACACACACACACACACACACACACACACACACACACACACACACACAAGGTATAATAATATCATTGTGGGGAAACCCAACTCCCAATACAGTATAGTGTACACAAGAACTAATAACCACCGGATGAGGTCACATAACATGAATGACAGTGCACCCATATCACAGTCTGTGAAACAGGAAGCTTGCACAGCTGACACATACCCTCCCCATACACATGACCAATCACATCACATTCAGGCAAAGGGAAATATTCATTTCACATAGCAATGAGCCCATCTATGGTGCAATACAATGGGTAATAGGTACAGCCATACACACACACAGTGTACACACGCATACATGACTAGCTATAAATATACCTATAGCAATATCAATATAGCTATAACTATTATTGATATTGTTAGGTGGGTGATATCCTGTCACTGTGCAAGTGTCCATAGATGAAGTTATTACAGTCTTTCCTGTGTGGCCAGTCTGGCGGCAGATGTCATACAATCATCATGAATAGCCCCAATTGTGTAATAGGTACCATAGGAAAGGAACATACAGTAGTCTGTAGTCTATGGACTGGCTTTACAGAACATCCCTGCAAGTGACCATTGGGTGGACAAGAGCAATAAACACACACACACACACACACACACACACACACACACACACACACACACACACACACACACACACACACACACACACACACAGACACACACACACACACACACACACACACACACACACACACACACATACACACACATACACACACTTGTAACTTGTAATACCACACCCCGCAGTGCCAGCTATTGTGGCCCCCATGTTGGGCCTCGAAGGGGTCCAAATTGGATGTGAGATACATCAGACATCACTGAGGGAGATACCCACTGGATATGGGCCCCAGCTGCGCCCACCACCCCCGATGGCCCCCTCGTGCAATTAGGGGTTGTCTAACTGTTGAGTTGCAAGCCCCACAAGATGAGGAGGGCTGGGCTGAAGCTGAAGAGCGGTGGCATGTCCACCTAACTCACAGCAGCAGTGGTTCAAATGCAACACTAAACTCGGTAATATCCAGGCTAATAGCATCTAGAGCACCAGCCAATGATCAGCACCCCACTAAAGAGCCTAGTAGAGAATTACCCAAGTCATAATAGAAGGATATCAAGTGACGTCACACACACACACACACACGTACGCACGTACACACACACACACACACACACACACACATGCACACACACACACACACACACACACACACACACACACACACACACACATACGTATACACACACACACATACGTACATGCACATACGCACACACACACACATGCACACACACACACACGCACACACACACACACACACACACACACACACACACTGCACACACACACACACACACACACACACACACACACACACACACACACACACACACACACATGCACACACACACACACAAACACACACACACACACACACTGCACACACTGCACACACACACACACACACACACACACACACACACACACACACACACACACACACACACACACACACACACACTGCACACACAAACATACACACACATACATACATGCACATACGCGCACACACACACACACACACACACACACACACACACACACACACACACACACACACACACACACACACTGCACACACACTGCATACACACACACACACACACACACACACACACACACACACACACACACACATGCACACACACATGCACACACACACACACACACACACACACACACACACACACACACACACACACACACACACACACACACTGCACACACACAAACAAATACACTGCACACACACACACACTGCACACACACACACACACACCACACACACACACACACACACACACACACACACACACACACACACACATACACACACACACACACACACACACACACACAAACACACACACACACATACACACACACACACACACACACACACACCGTCCAAATCATGAACAATCCATACCTGTCAAAACCTATGCCTCAGTTAAGTTCAATAATATCAAATCAAATCCTCAATTTTAGAATATTCCAACGAAAATGCATCCATCTTTCTTGTTAACTACATAAGTGCATTGTGAGTCTACATACCATGTGTATGTATGTACGTACATACGTATGTACATATTCCTATGAAAAAGGATCCACTTAAATCATATTTGAACTGAAGTGGCAACAATTTCTACAAAAAGTCACAAACATGGGGAAATTGGCAAAGTATTCAATGTGGAGATGGCTCTCAGATGCAACAATGCCAAACATAAAACTTTAAGTTTAACATTGCAAATATACAGCACGTACAGTATATGTTTAAAACAGAGTAGTTTTTGCTCAAGTATACTTTCTGTAACAGTATTTATGACAAAGGTACGTACATCTACCAAATTGAAATTCATCAAATTTAAAATCCTTCTTTTTTCAGTTGAAATCACTAACTTTTTTGGCCATTAAGTATTTTACATCAAGTATATTAAATATGTACGTACATATTTTGGCATTTACTGCAATTCATGACAATAAGACAATAATTCCACCCACGCATGTTTATTATTGTGTTAGGGAAACATAAAGTACAGTACAACCTGCCTAGTAGGTACCTGGTTTAGTACACACTCCTGGATAGTGAGTACTCCTCATTCTGTCCCTGTGTATACCTCATGTACATAAACCAACCCTGATAGTAAGTACCTGGTTTAGCACATACTCCTGGATAGTGAGTACTCCTCATTCTGCCTCTGTGTATACCTCATGTACATAAACCACCCCTGATAGTAAGTACCTGGTTTAGTACATACTCCTGGATAGTGAGTACTCCTCATTCTGCCCCTGCGTATACCTCATGTACATAAACCAACCCTGATAGTAAGTACCTGGTTTAGCACATACTCCTGGATAGTGAGTACTCCTCATTCTGCCTCTGTGTATACCTCATGTACATAAACCAACCCTGATAGTAAGTACCTGGTTTAGCACATACTCCTGGATAGTGAGTACTCCTCATTCTGCCCCTGTGTATACGTCATGTACATAAACCAACCCTGATAGTAAGTACCTGGTTTAGCACATACTCCTGGATAGTGAGTACTCCTCATTCTGCCCCTGTGTGTACCTCATGTACATAAACCAACCCTGATAGCAAGTACCTCTGATAATACGTACTGTCTCCCTTCTTGGAGGAAACTACACTTGTTCTACCAGAGACGCCTATAGCATTTAGATCATGCCAAAAGTTCTACTATTTTGTGTCCTCTTTGAGGTACATGCTAAGCAAGTTTCACTATATGTCCTGTTGAAATACATATATACCCCTTTCACATGGCCTGATCCGGATTCAATGCGGATTGGGGATAATTCGGATAAGCTGGATATGCGCATTTACATGGGTTGAGGGTTGATTGCGCAAAGCGTATGAAGATGGCGTTTGTAGAAGAATCGGCAATTTGTTATATTGTTTGTTAAACAAACAGTAACAAAGTTTATGCACTGTTTCGGATTCATAAATGGAGGAAACATCGTCAAATGCAACGGATACAAAGAAAAGTTTAGCGCGGCGGTTGTTTTCAACGGTTATTAACTGCTTGATTTTATCACGGCATTGCTTCAAACTTCTGCTATATCCCGCCTTTGACAATTCATTGGTGATCTTCTTGTACACGGCTTCATTTCTGTAGCCGTCGCTATGTTTGCACTGTATCTCCTCATCACTCCTGCAGCTATCAGTACTCGAATTTCGTCTTACGACCACGTTCCACCATCTTTGAAACGGTTTTATGACGTATAATCCGGATCGAAACCACCTCCAGAGGTGGTTTCGATCCAGATTTGGAATGTGACATGTGAACGCTCTATTCCGGATTCGATCCGGATTTAATCTGGATTAGAGGGTCCATGTGAAAGGGGTAATAGATAACAGGCCTGTACACAGGGGGGGTTGGAGGGGGTTCGACCCAACCCCCCTTTTGGCTGGCTAAGGCCTGTACAAATTAGATGGTACCATTGTTCCTAGCTGATCTTATCATGTACCTTTGGCAGACAGGCCTTATGAGCCCTTTGAAGTAGTAGTGAATTCATTGACTGATTGATCTGTCACTCAATTAATCAATGAAATCATTGTCTGTGGATAGAACCAATCATGAATACTAGTATAGCCATGTCAAAGCGACCAGCTGCAGCTGGCAATAGTGATATTTTAGCATTTTGCCAGAAATCTAAGCCTTCAGGTAAGCGTGTCCTCGGCATTACAATCAGTTGTTAACTTAATTGTGCTCTTGTGATGGTGACTTTTAGCAAAATACGTCTACTAGATTCTGGTTCAAATACCCTTGTGTCACCTCATTGATGAGGAGTATTGTGTGTGGAAGTCAAGATGGATCAGTAAAAAATATGAGGAAAGACCATCAAATCTCAGCATGTGCATGAAGGAGTGCAGCCCTATGACCTTTCCAAACCTTTTCACCCTCCTAAAGCTATTTTCCACCCTACCACTGAGCTCTTGCTCTTGTGAGCGATCTGCATCGGCCCTTAGAAGGCTGAACAATTACTTACGAGCATCACAAACAGAGGAGCGATTGAGTGCTTTAGCTCTGATTAATTGTAACTACACAGAAAGGATTGACATTGACACAGTATGTAGATTATTTATCCAAAAACATCCACGAAGAATGGAATCTACTAGCATGTTGTTTGATTGACTTTAAAATTTGTCTTGTCTACCCTAATAGAGCATTATTAATAATTTGTGTCTTAGACGCTATACATTTTGTATATGTAACATTATCAACATTTGAAGTAGTAGTTTTTTCAAGCAGCCCATACCCTTAATGGATGTTAGTTTTGTGTTTGGCGCATATGCATGATTGATTTAATAATGTAAAATACATATCAAATATGTTGCCATGCATACAAAGTGAAACTCAAGACCGAACACTGAAAAATGTAACCCCCCTTTTAGAAACCCTGCGTACGGGCCTGGATAATTGTAATCAATCTCAAACGTTATTTGCCTTACTGAAAATACTGAATACCAATAACCGACAAAAAATGGAACACAAACAGTCTCGTGTATGTACGTAACGACTACTGCATATGCACAACTGCACATGGCTGCTA
>CAUJGJ010000185.1:1461774-1469274 GCA_963170055.1 Halisarca cf. caerulea | reverse complement strand
TTGTGTGTGTGTGTCTGTGTGTGTCTGTGTGTGTGTGTGTGTGTGTGTGTATGTGTGTGTTTGTGTGTGTGTCTGTGTGTGTGTCTGTGTTTGTGTGTGTGTGTGTCTGTGTGTGTGTGTGTGTGTGTGTGTGTGTGTGTGTGTGTGTGTGTGTGTGTGTGTGTGTGTACATACATACATAGATGTAGGTAGGTATCCTGTGTATATGCACTGCTGTACTTGCTTGCGTGCGGAAGTGAAAACAGAATGCAGTGATATTTTGCATGATTCTGTTCCCTTGAATGGATTTATATAATTTCACTTTGCGTACTTGTAAACTGGAACTCTTTCCCATCTTTTCTGTCTTGTTATTGTTTTTCAGTTGGTCTTTCATCTCTTTCTCGTGACACTTATTGGCCTATTCTTTCTTTAATTATTTTGTTCGCTCAGCACTTCTCTATCCACCCCATTTGAAGTGTTTCTCACTGTCTTCTTCTACAGTGGATAGAGTGCATCTTGCTCCTTCCCTCCCCTCAATCATATGCAGTACTTACACTTTAAAACCCTGTTCCTCTGATTCCTTCATTTATTGCCTTGTTCTATATCTCCTCAAGATATCTATCCCTCTTTCTTTCCTCATTTATTCTGAACCATCCATTCTCCTTTCCTTTTCAGTCAAGAAGCATTCATGGAGAGTTACTTCACCAGTCAGCGTGACAATGTGTTCCGCAATGTTGAGGTCCTCATTTACGTGTTTGACGTGGAGAGCAGAGAGCTGGAGAGTGACATGCACTACTATCAGTCCTGCCTCGAAGCTCTGCTGCAGAACTCACCAAAGGCCAAAGTGTTCTGTCTGATTCACAAAATGGATCTGATACCAGAAGAGCAGAGAGATATGGTGCGTGTCCATGTGTATGAGTGGGTGGGTGTGTGGGTACATGTGTGTGTGTGTGTGTGTGTGTGTGTGTGTGTGTGTGTGTGTGTGTGTGTGTGTGTGTGTGTATCCATATGTGTGTTATTATTGAGAAGTCAGCTGTACTGTATGTGTGTACAGGTGTATGTGCTGTACATAGTTTGTACAGGTGTACATACTGTGCTGTATGTGTGTACAGGTGTACGTACTGTACTGTATGTGTGTACAGGTGTATGTACTGTACTGTATGTGTGTACAGGTTTATGTACTGTTCATATTATTATTATGTTTTATATGATATTTCCAGTGGTCTAGAACTTGGTGAGTTCAGCTACAAAGTTGAAACACTTCAATTTGGTGGATTTTACTTGGTGTCATGACTGTGACTTACATACTGTACATGTATACTTGAGCCAAAATGTCAGTTTTAGAATTGCCGTACGTATGTAGTCCCCTTTGGCCACCAAACTCTCAAATCATGTACGTACATCCCCAATTCGTCTTTGTCTGGCTGTGTGTACGCACGAGTTTAATTCCTTGTTTTGTGTAGTGTTACACGATTTCCTACATTTCCTATGTTTACTAAGTACACATATGTACATGCAATGTTGAGTGGCCGTGTGTGGAGATGCCTGGTGCTGTTCTGTCCTTGAACAATGAAGTCTGTCTTGTGTAGATTTATGACAAACGACAGGGTGAGTTGAAGAAATACTCCGAACCTCTCGATTGCACATGTTTCAGGACTTCCATTTGGGATGAAACTTTGTACAAGGTGTGTGTGTGTGTGTGTGTGTGTGTGTGTGTATGTATGTGTGTATGTGTGTGTTTGTACCTAATATAATCATGTGTGTGTGTGTGTGTGTGTGTGTTTGTGTGTTTATACGTATGTGTTTGTACATACGTACATGTATGCATTTGCGTAAGTGTACATGCATATGTTTGGGTATGTGTAAAGTTTGTACATACGTATTTACTTCCATACACAATGTGCACTACTAGTAGGTATTAATGGTGATCACCAAGCTGTCATTTGTGGTTGGTGCAAGACAGTCAGTATACTATTGTGTTCATTTCCCTAGGCCTGGTCCTCTATTGTCTACCGTCTCATTCCAAATGTCCAACAATTGGAAGCTAACCTTGACAACTTCGCAACCATATTGGAAGCTGACGAAGTGTTGTTATTTGAAAGAGCTACGTTTTTGGTGAGTTTGTGTGTGTGTGTGTGTGTGTGTGTGTGTTTGTGTGTGTGTTGTGTGTGTGTGTGTGTGTGTGTGTGTGTGTGTGTGTGTGTGTGTGTGTGTGTGTGTGTGTGTGTGCGTGTCAGTATTTCCCACAGTAAGAAATTGCAACAGGGTGCCAGGGAGGTCCAGACCATGCATTATCATCTACGTATATTATACCAATGTTCTTCATGAAGGAAGAAAGATGTTAGGTATATATACGTAGATATTGTTATTCTGCAGCTCATATTGCTCTGCTGACGAAAGAGTTTGCAGCATTAAATGATTATTGAGCACCTTTTTACAAGAATACTGCTAGGAAAGCAAAGCGTGCTGCATCCTGTTCCAGATATACTGGGGGAAACAGTGTGTGTGTGGGGGGGGGGGGGGTCTGTATGTGTGTTTGTGTGTGTGTGTGTGTGTACATTTGCATGTGTGTTTTGCTGGATGTGGGTCACCATTTTAAACCATCCAGCCAACTATGCAAACTTGTCGTAATCATTTTGTCAGCTATACCCACCTGGCATGTCGCATACTTACTGTTGTCATTACATCTGCTGTGTCACCTATCATGATTGCTTCATGTGCCACATCGGCCTGTCGTGATTATTTCATCTACCTGTGATCATGCCCATAGTTTCATCACTGTAGTACCCACCGCCTATCATAGTTCATCGTTTCATCATCGTTTGGTCATCATCTCCTCTCCCACAGGTGATAGCTCAAGCCATTAAAAGGGAGCATGCGGACCCTCACAGATTTGAGAAAATTAGTAACATCATCAAACAGTTCAAACTCAGTTGCACGTGAGTCATACACCTCACACATACGTGCATGCCTTTGCACGTGTGTGCACGCACGCGTACACACGCACACACACACACACACACATACACACACACACACATACACACACACACACACACACACATACACACACACACACACCACTGCATGTTTTCTTGTGCTCTGACCAAACCTCAGTTATGTTCAGTGTGGTATACTGTGCAGTGTGTGATATTCAATCCGAGCATCTCATACAATTTATACCATTTTTATTTTTAATCATCTTTAATGTATTTTGACAGTGTATTAGCTAGTACTGAGGGCTTAGAGTAATTTCCAGTTGGTGTAGACCTTCTAGCTAAATCTCCCGCCCACGTAGCCTTCGTAGCCTGACATACACAGACTAACCTGCATAATGTGCTGTGACCTTCGTAGCCTGACATGCACAGACTAACCTGCATAATGTGCTGTGACCTTTGTAGCCTGACATGCACAGACTAACCTGTATAATGTGTTGTGATGTTTTGTTTACAATTCTTCAAACAAATGTTGTAGTGAACGTAAACAAACCATTTTGTGTTCATTTTCATTGTTTTCCTTGTGGCCGCTGTTTTGTCCACTGTTTTCTTTACACAAGTTGAGTACAGTGGAACCTCTGATAGTGGACTCTCCCAAATAAGGACACTGCATAATAAGCCTCTCTACAAAGGACACAACTTGTGGTCCCAGTATAATTCCTAGAATACATTTTGAACCTCCCAAAGAGGACAACCTCTCTACAAAGAGCGAATCAGCTGAGCTTATGTCGTCCCCAAAGTGTCCTTTATTCGGAGGTTCCACTGTGCTTACTCATGGTCATGGTTTGTGTGCTAATATGTACGTACATGTGTGTTGTGTACATGCAGTAGGACTTGCTTCACACATGCATGCGTACTTTCCCTCACTCTGTCATGGTGCATACTTCACAAGCTAGTCACTAGAATGTACCCAAGTACGTTTGTACCTCTGATAACAAGAACTGAGTTTGTGTGTCCTTTTCAAGATATAGTGGAACTTGGTCGGTAAGGTCCATCAAGGAACAGCTAGAAAGTACTTACCATTAAAAAATGCCTGCTATCAGTGTTGTTTTCTCTACTGTACTGTATGTACATGAGTTAGGGAGAGAACAAGGAGTACCTACTATCTAGTATGTACATACAGTTTGCAGTAGTCAAACCTCAGTATAACGAACCCCCTCGGGACCACTGAAAAGGTTCACTACATCAGGGTGTTCACTATATCAGAGTTCATTTACAATAGAGTAAATAGGTGTACACTCTAAGATCTATGTTCGTTATATCAGGAGTTCATGGTATCCAGGGTTCACTATAGAGAGGTTGAACTGTATGCACTTTCCCTTGTACTGGGCAAGTTGGACTGTAATGGAACTTGCGTGGTAAGTACCTAGTTTAGTACATACTCCTGGATATTATGCACTCCTCATTCTGTCCCTGTGTATACCTCATGTACATAAACCAACCCTGATAGTTAGTACCTGGTTTAGTACATACTCCTGGATAGTCAGTACTCCTCATTCTGTCCCTGTGTATACCTCATGTACATAAACCAACCCTGATAGTAAGTACCTCTGATAGCAAGTACTGATTTTATGTCCCCTTTGAGGTATGTACTAAGCAAGTTTCACTGTATGTACTTACAAAGCAAGTTCTACTTAGTACAGTGAAACCTCTATTAAAGGACACCTCCAAAATGCAGAAACCTCCTTAAACAGGACACCGCTGCTCTGTCCCATTTGAAGTCCCTCACATTGACACGTGTACATTTGAAACCTCTGAAATAGGATGCCTCCATATACAGAACAGCTTACTGTAGTCCCAGTGGTGTCCTGATTACAGAGGTTTCACTGTACAGGACAACTTACTGTGGTCCCATTGGTGTCCTTATTATAGAGGTTTTGCGATATTATCTCACTGCTTGTATACGTACGCATTTTCTTTGCAGGAAGCTGCAGGCTCAGTTCCAGAGCATGGAAGTGCGTAACTCCTCCTTTGCCGCCTTCATTGACATGTTCACTCCCAACACCTACATCATGGTCATCATCTCGGACCCCACTATTCGTGAGATATGTGGTTGTACATGTGTTTGTGTGTGTTTATGTAGGCCCCCTGCACAAACGTATGTATGCATGTGCGTTCACGCACACATGCACACGTGCGCGCGCACACACACACACACACACACACACACGCACACACACACACACACACACACACACACACACGCACACACACACACAGACACACACACACACACACACACACACACACACACACACACACACACAGCTGCAACCTCTATACTCTCCCTCTACAGCTTCAGCAGCAACTATGGTCAATATTAGAAATGCAAGGAAGCATTTTGAGAAGATTGATAAACTGAGCTAAACTCCTTCCAATATCTACATAGAAGACATTGTAATTGCATGATATATTTTGTCCATGTGTACTTCTTCATTGGCTGCAATGCATAGCTCATAGGGCGCAGTACAGAGTTCACACAGGTTCCTGCATGTGCTTATCTAGCATCGATCTCTGTGTATGATATACTAGTACTGTTGCACGAGTATAAAGGAAAATATAATGTGAAAGCTGAAATTTACAGGATTCAAGTTTGAAGCGATCTGCAATAATAAAGCGCGGTGCCATTACATCACGTGCGTTGCGTCACTACCCACGTGTATAGAACAGAAAAATGGTGGGTAATGGTACACCCTGCATCAGCTTGTTCTCATTTGTTTTGGGGATATTATCTACCGTATGCAACTGCGTAGTGCTTCAGTTAAAATATGGCTATATAGCATCAATATTTTTATATTATATTATCAATATTTTAGTATTTGAAAAAATTCATTTTCCCAGATTCGTCGAGAAGCAAGACTGAGAAGGGAATACTTATACAGGAAATCAGTGGAAGATAAGGAACGTACGATATTGGAAAGGAAGAGGAAGGTTCGGGAAGCTTTGGAAGGTAAATAGCGGGACTTCGAATTCCATTGCGTTGGTTACAAGTTACGTTGAAAGTTGAACTGTCTGTAATGTTGTGGAGCATGATAGATAGATAGATTAAATTATTTGAATCAGGAATGCTGCATCCGCAAGATTGGGTTTTCATGCAGGTCCTGGACATTCAGGTACAAAGTAACACAGGCATAGCTATACACACACAGATAAGGTCATAATAAATACAAGTAAATGTCACCATGGAGCAAGATCTAACCCTTGATCGATCTCAGGAGCAAGATGGAGCAAGCAATGGACCATGATCTAACCCTTGATCAATCTCATGAAGCTAATATCAGGGCCCTGTAGTGCTCTTTGGCTGATACCAAGCCTTGCACTACACTGTTGGGTTAACCCTGTGTCCGAGGCATTTCTTTTTCACCACATTGTGTTCCTTGATTTGAATAATGATGCGTCTCTCCCTCTCCCTACCACCCGCCCACCAACACACCCACACACATACCTCCCCCCCCCACACACACACATACAGTTGTAGCAACATTGGCTGTATTATACGTATGTACGTGTATGTATATGTGCATGTACGTATGTACGTATGTTTGTGCTTTCTTGGTGGAAAATGAGTGAATTTGCAGAACAGGGCTACATACAGGATTCGGGGCTGGGGGGGGGGGGGGGGGGGGGGGGGCAAATTGAGCTTCCTAAAGTCATAGGGGGGGGGGGGGGGGCAATGCAATGCAGGAGAGTGTAGGTGTACAGAGACGGGGGGGGGGGGGGGGGGGGAGAGTATATAGTGCTATATGCTGCTATACACTGCTATATGGGGGGAGTATTATACAATAGGTAGCAATGACAATGCTATGTATGTACAATTCAAGGGGATTAAGGGATTGGTGGCAGTGGTCTTGAGAAAATTTTTCAAAATTATAGCATATAAGCTAGTTTTTTCATCCATTTCCCAATAAATCCTGCCTTTCAGGAACCCTTAGTGTATATGCTGAGATACAAGTTTAGGGAGGCAGCAGATCTGCCTAATTGCGGCCCTGCCAAATGGAGAACAAGTGTACTTTTGTACAACGTTGCACAATTCAACTACAATCACTCTACAGTACAGTGTACTGCAATCACACTACATGTATAAATCTACTCAGGGGTGTAAACTAACTTTTTCCTTCACTAGCCACCTGGGCTAGTGACACCTAAAAGATACCAGCCCAAGTATTCATTTACTAGTCCAGTTGATATAGTCAGTATTATGCTACTTTAGTACTCGATAGCAACTAATATATTCATGCCCACTAGGGTCTATTGCATGGTGTGATGTCTGTAAAGGGGATCTAAGATAACCATCAGGTTTATTCAGAAAAATACGTAGTACAAGATTTCAGGACTGATCTAGACATCAATGTCAGGCTTATTTGGGATGTTTGCTAAGACCATGTTCTTTGAGTCTTCAATATCATACAGTATCACCCCAATACTCATAAAACACCCACTCTATCTAGATACTTTTACCATGCACCCTTCCCTTATTTTCCTACTATTTTTGTGCTTTGCCTACAAATCAATGTAGGCAAGGCAC
>CAUJGJ010000185.1:1446774-1456774 GCA_963170055.1 Halisarca cf. caerulea | reverse complement strand
TGCTCATGTGTGAGCTGTGTACCATGTATGCCCGTGTGTGAGCTGTGTACGTATGTCCATGTGTGAGCTGTGTACGTATGTCCATGTGTAAGCTGTGTACGTATGTCCATGTGTGAACTGTGTACGTATGCCGATGTGTGAGCTGTGTATGTCCATGTGTGAGCTGTATACATATGCCCTTGTGTGAGCTGTGTACCATGTATGCCCTTGTGTGAGCTGTGTACCATGTATGCCCTTGTGTGAGCTGTGTACCATGTATGCCCTTGTGTGAGCTGTGTACCATGTATGCCCATGAGCTGTTCATGTCCATGTGAGAGTTGAGTATGTCCATGCTTGTATTGTGCGTATATGCTTGTGTGTGTGTTCCGTGTATGCCTGTGTGTGTACTGGTTAAAACTCAGTGTCAGGGCAGGACGGATAAGGGAAATGGGGTTCTTTAGGTACGTATTTTTTAGTTTTCCTGTAGTGTGAAAGGTGACTGGGTTCCCGAGAATGAGAATCTGAAAGTAAAAATGAAGAGAATTTTTAGCGTAAACAAATCTAATTTCTTGAAACTAAGGTGAAACTTACCAAAACATTACCTCCATATCGCGGTTATATTGATTGCCATGGTTGCGTAAGTGACATGAGGAACTGCAATTATTTTTCCTTATCAATTTTGTAAGATAACATGTCAGGACATAACATTTCTAAAGAGGAAATGCACAATGACGTGTTTTCTTTTACCTCATTCTGAGTCGAATGGGATTTTGTTATCGAAGTGATGGTTCAAGTTTGCAGAGTGTCTGGTCAAAATTGGTTAGTACGTAGACATGGACAGTAGGATGTGTACTGTGTTTGACGGAATGATGGCTCAGGTGTTTATTTCTTACCCGGCACATTGACCTGGCCGTCAAATGAGCAGGGCTTTTATTCGAATCTGAAGTTTTTGTGTGATGACCTCACCTCATTCTCTGTAAGAAACATACACAATGTGACACACACATGTACATGCACACTCGCACACACACGCACACACACACACACACACACACACACACACACACACACACACACGCACACACACGCACGCACACACACACACGTACACACACACACACACACACACACACACACACACACACACACACACACACACACACACACACACACACACCGAAGTGACTTCTACATTAATGCCCATTGTCACTGTTTCTCCATTGGAAATCAGTTTTGTACAGCTTCAATCCCACTTTGGTCCTGGTCTTATTAACCAGACCCCATGCAGTTTGTCTTTATACCATTTTTTGATCGGCCATTTTACGAGCAAAAAATGGCTGATATACTATAGCTTGTCGAGGCAACTGGGTCTGGTTAACGAGACCACTTTGCCCCTGTGAATGAGTACACTTGTGCAAGTGGTATATGCACATACATATGAAGGAGACTAAAGTCTACACTTCAGCTCTGCTCTGCCTGGATTAGTATACCACTCGCATGTGGTAACATCCCCAAGAGGTGACGACTGCTGGGATTATGGTGCACAGTGGTACCTTGTGTGGAGTGGGTGCCTCATTAGGTGGCATTGAAAAGGGTTCCATTGGTGGCATGTACAGCTGATTACCTGATGCTCAATGTCAAGTATGGAGCTTAGAGGCAGGATGTGTGCACAGAGGAGGGTGATGTCATGGGATGTGGTTGTGTGGTGTATGAATGTTGCATTGGTTGAGTGTGTTCTTTCTCATAGTATGTAGTGTGTGTGTGTGTGTATGTGTGTGTTTGTGTGTGTGTGTGTGTGTGTGTGTGTGTGTGTGTGTGTGTGTGTGTGTGTGTGTGTATTGTGATACACCTTCCTGGCATGGTTTTAAACATATCACAGACTCCACTGTCTTTCACTTTGCCTATTATTCCATTTCTTCCTCTCTGTTAGACATCACACCTACAAGAAATCCAATGGAAAAGAGATTGAATTGAAGGAAGTTGGACCACGGTTCGAACTGAAATGTAAGAATTATGTTAGAAACAACTTTTACATGTGTAGTGGATGTGTTCAACTGTGTATGTTAACATGTGTACATGTACAATATGTGTTGTGTCTGTGTAACGGATGTACATAGTCTTGTGTGTGTGTGTGTGTGTGTGTTGTGTGTGTATGTGTGTGTGTGTGTGTGTGTGGGTGGGTGTGTGGGTGTGTGGGTGTGGGTGTATGTGTGTGGGTGTGTGTGGGTGGTGTGTGGGTGTGTGTGGGTGTGCACTACACGCACATGTTTGTGCATGCTTGTACATATGTGCTTGTAAACGTTCGTATGTGGGTGTGCATACATATGCGTATGTGTACACATGTGTGCACATGTGCTCTCTTCATTGCCAGCTGGAGTGATCAGTTGACCACTTTCTTGTGGTGCCATCATTGTGAGACATGTAGGTTATCTCTGATACTGAACGTAATTGTGTTAAGATAGCATGTGTGTGTGGTACGCATGTACTGATTTAACCAATGTGGGCACATAATATGCAGAGGCCTTGGTATGATTCCTCTCGTATTGCTCTTTTTCCAGGTGTTTTTAAATTCAAAAGTTCAAACCTTAGTTTTCCTGTACACACACACATGTTGGAATGTAGACTGAAGACTTGTGTGTGAAAAACCTGTGCAGTATCTGGGTAACATTGTGTCTGTCCCATATGTGAACCGCCAAGACCGGTGGTTGTCGATTGTTCCACATGGTGGGAACTATGGAGAGAACCCTGCAATTACACAATAATATATGATAAGTTGTGCTTTCACTGTGTGTTTCCCTCCCTCTCTTTGTTTGTACAGTTTCTCACAATTTGTTTCAATTATCACTTGTTGATTTAATTTGTGAGATTTGCTGTATTTTCCTAGTTTCACAAAATTCATTTTCTTTCCTTCTTGTCAAGAAAGTTGGCTTCCTTCATTGAAGTGTGCACCTACATACCTCATTGTCTCCTTTGTGAGCACCCCCCACCTCTGATTCAGCTGTGACCTGTGCATTATGTCACCTTTAGTCCAACTTTATGAAACTCTAGCTTAGTACATACCTCAAAGGGGACACAAAATCAGTACTTGTTATCAGAGGTACTTACTATCAGGTTTGGTTTATGTACATGAGGTATACACAGGGACGGAATGAGGAGCACTTACTATCCAGGAGTATGTACTAAACCAGGTACTTACTATCAGGGTTGGTTTATGTACATGAGGTATACACAGGGACAGAATGAGGAGTACTTACTATCCAGGGGTGTGTACTAACCCAGGTACTTACTATCAGGGTTGGTTTATGTACATGAGGTATACACAGGGACGGAATGAGGAGTACTTACTATCCAGGAGTGTGTACTAAACCAGGTACTTACTATCAGGGTTGGTTTATGTACATGAGGTATACACAGGGACAGAATAAGGAGTACTTACTATCCAGGAGTATGTTCTAAACCAGGTACTTACTAAGTAAGTTCCACTGTATATAACATGGGAGTTTGTACACATGCATTAATTCTTATATCAGTGGAATCTCCAAATAAAGAACACTTTGAGTCAGCTTCTTTTGCCCTTTGTTAGAAGGTTGTCCTCTTTGGGAGGTTCAAAATGTATTGGAACTATTATAGGGAGAAAATATTTTGGGATCTCAAGCTGTGTCCTTTGTAGAGAGGCTGTCCTTATTCCAGAGTGTCCACTATTGGAGATCTCACTGCACAAAACACACCCACTATATCTCTCCTCCAACGTGTGCAGTGAAACCTGTCTTATGTCTTAAAGACCACAACTATACAAGGACTACCTGTCTACAGAGACCACTGTAGGCTGGCCCATAAGTCACCTCTATGGCACCAATACCCCTTGTTTGAGGACTACCTGTCTACAGAGACCACTGTAGGCTGACCCATAAGTCACCTCTATGGCACCAATACCCCTTGTTTGAGGACTACCTGTCTACAGAGACCACTATTACTTGGCCCTTGAGTGGTCTTTGTAGACAGGTCTTGCTGTACTTGGTGTCTGTCTGTGATTGTAGTATTGATGATCATAGTAGTTTTCCATTTCTGTTTCCAGTGTATGAAATTAGATTGGGAACGGTGGACCAGCCTGATGCAGATTTGGAATGGAAACTCCGGCCATACATGAATACTGGAAAGAAACGATTTACCTTAACAGACACCAAGTCCTGATACTGCATGATTGTTACACAATGACTGTTGTACGATGAGAGTTGTTGCAATCTATGTGCCGAGTGCTGTACAGTCGAACTTGGTCAGTTAGTACAATCAAGGGCCAACTAAAGAGGTACTTTGTACCAGAAGTACACACTAATGGTGTTGTTTTAGACTGTACATGAGGTAGCTAGAGAGCTAGAGAGCAATGAGTACCTACTATATCCAGAAGTATGTATGTACTACACCCATGCATGTGGGAGTATGTACTACACCCATGCATGTGGGAGTATGTACTACACCCATGCATGTGGGAGTATGTACTACACCCATGCATGCAGGAGTATGTACTGTACCCATGCATGTGGGAGTATGTACTACACCCATGCATGCAGGAGTATGTACTGTACCCATGCATGTGGGAGTATGTACTGTACCCATGCATGTGGGAGTATGTACTACACCCATGCATGTGGGAGTATGTACTACACCCATGCATGCGGGAGTATGTACTACACCCATGCATGTAGGAGTATGTACTATACCCATGCATGTGGGAGTATGTACTGTGCATAACTATGTACGTATACTATCTAGGGTATTCTTATTTAACCTGGTTAAAGGTTCCCCGGGTCAAATAGGAATACCCTATGCCCTATCTAGGAGTGTATGTACTATCTGGGAGTTACAGTGTGTACTAACCAGGAGTGTGTACTATCCAGGAGTGTGTACTATCCAGGAGTATGTACTATCAAGGAGTATGTATTATCCAGGAGTGTGTTCTATCCAGGAGTGTGTTATATCCAGGAGTGTATGCTAACCAGGAGTGTGTACTACCCAGGAGTGTGTGCTATCCAGGAGTGTGTACTATCCAGGAGTGTGTACTATCCAGGAGTGTGTACTATCCAGGAGTGTATGCTAACCAGGAGTGTGTACTATCCAGGAGTGTGTGCTATCCAGGAGTGTGTACTATCCAGGAGTGTGTACTATCCAGGAGTGTGTACTATCCAGGAGTGTATGCTAACCAGGAGTGTGTACTATCCAGGAGTGTGTACTATCCAGGAGTGTGTACTAACCAGGAGTATGTACTATTCAGGAGTATGTACTAAAAATCCATGCAGGACTATGTACTATCTAGAAGTATGTGTTGTCCAGGAGGAGTATGTACTATCGCATGCAGGTATGTACTCGACTGAACCATAAGTTTATCTATAATGTTATGACTAAACTGAGTTTGACTTATACATAGTGTCAGTTTAATTTGCATGATATACAAGAATGTACATTTATGGGTGTCACCTGTTATCAGCTCCTGGGCAGCTATATCTCCTACCTGTGGTGATGCCCCTCTTTGTAGTGTGTACACACCTATTCTTGTGCATGTGCAATAATGCAATAATGTAGATGATTAGGCATATAAGGCTCTTGATTTTGCCTGCATTTTCTATTGAATAATAATATTCACGTCATTAGGATTCAGTCTGGCTGCATGGGTGAGTATTACATTATATGCACTGCCAGGTATATGAGGCCTAGTCTCGCATAGCCAGACGTACTGCTAGTGCTATTTCGCCTCCTTTTTCGGTGACTATGACGCTGACCGATGACATCATAGTCACCAAAACAGGATCGAGGCGAAATAGCAGTCTGGGCTACACAAGACTATTATGGGTCTTCGTTTGTCCAGCCATGTATGCATGCCTGCATGTTCTTTCACAGAATTGTGTCAGATATACAGATCAGACCTCACTTATCATGCACACATCTGTTCTGGATGAAATTGCAGATGAAGTGAGGGAACTGGATAAATGAAGGACCAGTAGTATAGTGTACAGTAGGATTATTACAAATTCGTTCCAATAAAATTACTGCGGAAGGTGAGGGAACTGGATATCTGAGGTGCAGATAGGTGAGGTCTCACTGTACACCAGGTGTTGGATAAGTCATAGCAGATTGTGGGTGCATGTGCACAGCTTTTATATAGTGAGTGGTATTCATGACAGCAAGAGGGTTAACTTGGATAAACGAGGTTTTCAGATAAATCAGTGTCGGATAAATGCATGATCGAGGTGTGATTGTATGTATATGTATGTATGTATGTGTCCGGCCGTGCCAGGCTACATAGCAGATGCTGGGGACTGATCGGCGTGCAGTCCTCCTAGCTCCTTTAGCCACACACATGCACTGCTGTATTATTCTACAAAATGTATATTCAGTGACACACACTTAGAACAAACACTAGCTGTAAGAATTTTTTTGCTTGTAACGTGTGAGTGTTATAAATCAGATATAATCCTGGTAGAAATAGTGTTCCAGGCTGCTGGTGTGTGTGTGGGGGGGGGGGGGGGGAGGGTGGCCCTTTGCCATTAGCTATATATAGGGAGTTGTGGCTACTCATATTTGACATACTATGGAATGATGTAATCTAATTATGCACCATCTGAGATACAAGTACCCTTAATTGAGCTCTCACTTAATTGTGATACACGAGTGTACGTTAAATTGCAACACACAACAAGCTTCACTGCACTTTGGAGTAATTGCATGCTAATGTAATATTTTTGTAATATTACCCAAAATTTAACGTACACTATACAATATAATTTTATTCATATTATAGTCTCGAAACCAGACCCTCTTTGCGATGTGACGTCATACCCGCCCCCTCGAAGAAAATGGCGGCTGGCATAGGGTCTGGTTTCAAGACTATTCATATTATGGGACTATAAGTCTTGCAACAAAGTCAGGTGGGGAGACATACACTTGATGGGCATGCCAAAGCAATATGTATATCACATCCCATATGAATAATATATTTAATAATTTATTATTATATCATGGAAAGAATTACCCCTTCCTCCAGACATGCCTGCCACTGCAGCCACCTTATATCCACCAAACTGTGCATTACTGAAGTTAATGTATTTTAAATGTAAACACATGTTCCCGTACGTGCAATTAATCATTCTTCCTACGAACACATACTGGTATGTGTAATAACTGTAGTATAGTCTAGTTCCCAGCCCAGGTCACCGCTTCTGCTTCCAACAGCATGACTATCTCATCCGCAACAAAATGGAGGACGGAAGTTGGGCTAGGAACAAGACTAGATGAAGTATTGCATTATTAAAATCTAATATATTGCAATTAAACTTCTTAAAACAATTAGCTCCCTCCACCTCTTCCTCCCTGTTTATGGCTCCTGCAGACGTTAACCTCCAGCTGTAAAGCACACCAAAATCACTCGGGTGTATGAGTACAGGGGCATCCTTGTTGCATTCTATGCAGAGAAAGAACGCACACACGTCCCTACACGAGCGAGCATTGCCGATTGTTGCCGGTTGGCACCTCCACAACCAGCTATCCTTCAATAACCGCTCCACGGGTGTCGGATTACAGGACCTCCCGCACCGCCTATTGAGCTCTGACTACAGTCATTATCAATCACCCAATTTGTGGGAGTATCGATGAGGAGTACGGAAAGACAATCTACATCCGAACAGCTGAACAACCGAAAGCGGTTCCAATCGGCGAGCCCTAGTTCTTGTGTAAACAAAGAAAGTTTATCCTCAATCAACTAGTGGAGGCCTCTTTCTGATAACTGAAGACTTGGCTAACGGATAAGACTTGTTCACTGAAACCGAGATGGAGAATTCGTCTGGGAGAAGGATGACAAGGCGCCCGTCCGTTAAAGATTTGACAGCGTTCTTCGAAGACAAGTCGAAAAGTACCGATGAGGAACTCAAACAGAGGGCACCCAAGAGGAGTTTCATCACTCGACGGAGTAGCCTTCAAGACACAACGTCTTCGTACAGTACCCAACAATCCGTCATTCGGGTAAACACCGTCCTGAAGAGAGCCGCCAGCGTGAGCGAGGAACCGCCACACTATGAATCTCGTTATAAACAATCACGTGACCAAGTCTGTGTACAATATCTTCCGCCACAGCAGAAATGCGAAGTTAGGACTATTCAACCGAAGGATCAAAGACAATTTCACAACAGTGGTGCCGAAAAGTTTATAGATTCCAGCAATCCTCTACAGTGCGTGGCGAACCAAGACCACCCTCTCTCTCCAGATACAAAGCAGATTGATCCTTTCGATGAAGATTTCCTCTCCATTTTAGATCCTCTGACGAATATAATCGAGAAAGCTATGTTATCGCAGATATCAGAAGATTCTACCGATTCACCGATGTTCGGCGCTAATGTCAAGAGCGTCAAGGATGCTGTAAGTAACATGGAAGCAAACATGAAGAAAACGAACGTTGCACCCAACTCGCCCGATCGTCGGAAGGTGAGCTGTTTGTAACCCATTATGTCAGGAGCGTGTTCGCCCTGATGACGACGTGATCTTGAGTGCTAACGCGGCAGACGATGTGTTTATGCCGTCGTGCCTCTTTTGCACTAAGTTGATCGCATCGTGGATACACTGAGATTGCGTGCAAGTGTTGCTTGCTATGGTACCTATTCACGCCTTCTTGGTCTGAATCGAGAAGCATTCGCCAACAATGTGGAAGCCAAAAGGCTGACGATCGATACATCTGCGTCGATATGCATTGCACTCAACTCAACTCACGAACTGATTATACAAGTAGACAGTTACAGTTTCTTGGGGGTCCCAGTTGCAGTGTGTGGTTTGTATATCTATGGTTTGTGTATGTTTACAGGCATCACCGATTTATCAGCAACAGCTCAACACTTGGGAGCCATACCACTATGGTGGGGTTATGATAATGATGTAAAATCTATTTGAGCTCGTATAATTCACTTTACAGGCAGTAAATAGCCAAGTACATGTACAGCACATATAATACTGGATAGCTATTAAATTGCTGAGACTAGCAGTAACTGTTGTGTGTAATACCATATGTGTATGTACATCTAGGGCCTAAGGCAGTTTTCTCCCCTCCTTGTGATTTTCTTGCAATATATAGTTGTTTTTTTTTGGATTTTGTATAATTTGATTACAGGCTAATTTAGTTATCTGTGGTAGTGTGTGTGTGTGTGTGTGTGTGTGTGTGTGTGTGTGTGTGTGTGTGTGTGTGTGTGATGGTGTATGCATATGAGCATGTGTCTACATGTGTAACATGTCCTTCTGTATATCGACCCCTGATTCTTTGTGCAAAGCCATGTACTTCCACAAACTTGTTTTTGTTGATTGTGAGTTTATGTCCACAGCCAGGAGTCGTTAGGAGCAGTCTCGCTCTATGATGGATGGATGTGCTATGTAGCCTTGACTCTTTAATCCAGCCTTTAATTGATAATCCAGAACCCTTGCTGTCCAGCCAGTAGAAATGTGTACCAAATGTGCACAGTACATTGTAAGATGATTTGTTAATCCAGCACCCTCAGTCTTTATTCCAGCATCTTTTATGTAGTGAACAAATGTGGCCGGATTAATCACACCTGTATACTGAACAACACCATAGTGTCACACCGGCTGCCCTGGCTGCTGTTTGATGTGCTATTATATCTTAGCTTGTCGCTCACATGGGTGACCACGCTATGCGTTTTCTCGCCTTCCTGGAAATTCTCCAGCTGTGAATGACGAGGAGTCAGTCATGTGTGGTGTGTTGAGAATACAAGCCACTGTTGAAAGGATTAGATAGTTTACGCGTATGTGCATGCATCCACTGAAACAAGACACAAGTAGTGAATACAGTTTATGCTAGGCACATGCATACACACGACTTCCAGTTTCAGTATTGCATTATGGGGAGAGTGCTGATCTTGTTATTGTTTGTACATGTAGTTAAAGTTTGTGTTGACTGGACTGTGCGGTTTGGACATACACAGTCAAAGATTAAAAGCTTTGTAATGCCTGCTGGCCAGACTCCATTTGCAAT
>CAUJGJ010000185.1:1421774-1429274 GCA_963170055.1 Halisarca cf. caerulea | reverse complement strand
CATAACCCACCTCCTAGCCCACCCGCCAACCCACCTCCCAACCCACCCCCTAGCCCACCCCCCCCCTAACCCACCTCCTAACCCACCCGCCAACCCATCCCCTAACCCACCCACCAACCCACCTCCTAACTCACCCGCTAACCCACCCCCCAACCCACCCCCAAACCCACCAACCCATCCTCTAACCCACCTCCTTACCAACCCCCTAACCCACCCACCAACCCACCTCCTAACCCACCCGCTAACCCACCCACCAACCCACCCACTAACCCTCATAGAGTTAAGTGATGAGTACAGATACATATCTTGCAGCGTGTTTAGATGTATAATCCACCTTGATTTATCCTCAACTCCATTCATGGACTATTATTTTTTGTGTGCACGTTTTGTGTATAGATGTGGTATTAATTGAAATGTCCCACTACAACTCTCCGCCATCTAATTCATTGGCTTTTCCACAATGTGTGCAGTAGATTACAATGAGATTCAACTTGACCTCCTTTTCCTACTCGGCCTCACTTGCTCACATGACGAGCGGAGTGAGGTGAGGTGGCAGACGTGTTGTTGCCATGGCGTTGATGCGTCCGACACACCGTCTCCACAACTCCCACAAGATGGACTGCCGTACCCATGTAACCCACCCACTGAAATGTCCGTCACTTCTCAACCTTACAGTGTAGGACTTCCACGTGGGTGGAGGTGGTCAACCGTATCAATTTTTAGGTGTGAGGCAATTTCACTGTAAACACGATTTCCCACTTCAGCATTGAAAGGGTGTAGAGAGAGCGGGAAACAATGGCATTCATTAACCCTTGCTAGCTTATCTGGGAAATCTCACTTGTTGAATCATTTGTTTAATCTCTTTGTGATTGCATTCTGTCAATTTGATAACACAACGAAAACTCTCTAATCTGACACTCGATGGGACTTGGAAAAGGTGCTGGATTAGGAGGTTGTTGGATAACAGGATGACTCTGGGCATATTTATTAAGTACGGTGACAGTACATCATGAGGTGGTCAGATTAGAGAGAATGTCGGACTACAGAGGTGTCGGATTAAAGAGGTTCCACTGTACGTGTTTGTGTCCGCTCACGGTTCCAGTTGGCATCCCATGCACTCTCTCGCCCCTCTCGCCCCTTTCCCCCCTCTCCCCCCTCTCCTGCCACAACAACTTGCCATATGAATCATGTTCTAAACTGAGTACGTACAGTGAAACCTCTGTAATCCGACATTCTCTCTAATTTGATCATCATATGGGATACACTCACGATATGAAAGTATGCTAAGAGTCATTCTGTTGTCCAACAGCCTCCTAATCTGACATTTTTTATCCGAGCCTTTCTGAGTGTCGGATTAGAGAGGTTTCACCATACTTCGTACCCAGTTTGTGGCATTTGTCTTCAGATATGCATACTTCATACTAACCGTGTGATTAATTGTTCTTATGTATGTGCTGTACAGTGCTGTGTGCTTATGTGTGAATGATAATGCACGTGCGTACGTACATCTGGAGATGAGGATTCAGCTTGAAAATGTGTATCAATTTGAACCGAGAATGGGAACCATCCTTGTATACTGGTATATACTTTGTAGTGGCCCTATCTCCACAATCCATCAGATGGTGCCTTTCTGAAACTGGATAATAGAATTGGGGATTTAGCTACATTTGTTGTTAATATGGGAATGGGAATTTATGTGGAACTTCGTTTTTACACATTCCATTCTGACTTGTAAACGGAAATCAGAGTGAATCTGTAAGCCATATAACCTCTGATGACATCCTGCATGTTCCATTCTGACTTGGGAAGTGAAGCCACATCTATGAAGGACAGTCCAACATTAATAAAGCATCCGTTTAGCTCACCTGCCTGTCATCTTATTCCCCCTCTGTCACACTCCTCACGCACCACTCTGACATCACAGACGTGGGAATCACCACAAGTTCTATTGGTGCCAGTTGGATGTAGATAACCACAAACCAACTAACCACTTG
Organism: Halisarca cf. caerulea; assembly: GCA_963170055.1. Classification (NCBI taxonomy): domain Eukaryota; kingdom Metazoa; phylum Porifera; class Demospongiae; order Chondrillida; family Halisarcidae; genus Halisarca; species Halisarca cf. caerulea. The sequence continues at coordinate 1,427,280 of CAUJGJ010000185.1, read as the reverse complement.
TTCTCCAGGAAATGTCTTGAGTGGTTACCGCAGCAGCGAAAGGTATTCTTACTTTTTCCCATAGAACCTCGTACAGTGAAACCTCTCTAATCCAACACCTCTATAATCCAGCATTCTCTCTAATCTGACCATCTTATGAGGTACAGTCACCATATTAAAGTATGTTAAGAGTCACTCCATAATCTGACAACCTCCTAATCTACACTTTTTCAAGCCCCATTGAGTGTCGGATTAGAAAGGCTTCACTATAATTCCATTTTGTTGAACTACAGCAATTTGCTACAAGTTAATTGTATCAGACAAGCAATTTTCATGTTTACCTCCTTCACAATATTACTACAAGCAGTGATCTACGCATGTGTGACGGAGGACGATCGATATTGCACATTCGTTCATGGCGAATGTTACGCACTGTTGTGTATTGCACACTTGTATGCTGCAGTTGATGGCCAACGCAGTGGCTTGTTGCATGACTTAATCAAAGGGCAGTGATATGGTGAATCCTCTGTGACCACAGACCTCTGTGACCTGACAGCATGCTGTCTAATCTGACCATCTTATGAGGAATACAGTCACCATATCAAAAATATGCTAAGAGTCACTCCATATTCTGACAACCTCTGTAATGATAAATCGGATATAATTTTGCTGCCCACAGTGTGTCGGAGTACAGATGTTTCACTGCACCTCGATGACCCCCTCCTTCCTTAATCCAACAAGCACGCTAACCTGCTAAAACTTCCCAAAGGTAATACAACACGAACCCCTTTAATCTGCCAATATCTCTAATCTGGATTGTTGAAGTGTTTTTATGTGGGGTTTCAGAATTAGTACAACTATATAATAGTATTATTGTAGTATAAATAAACATATTCAGTGGATATGATAGTGATTACTGTGGGTTCATAGGACCCTCTGCTGTGTCTGTTGGGAGTATGTACATTTGCATAATGTAGTCATAGATACATGCAGTCAAACTTGGTTAGAAAGTCACAACAAGCTTACAACATCAGCCTCTTTACAACAACACACATGGCAGGAACAGATTCAATGGTCTCTGTACTAAATGTGCTGGTTACAACAACAACTTGGTTATAACAGCACATTTTAGTGGCACCAAGGGTGTCGTTGTGAACAAGTTTGACTGTACTGGAAGGTGGTTGGTTCTAGTATCTATGATATTGTGTAGCTGGGTCTCTTTAATCTGATACACTGGGGCCAACAAGCAAGATGACAGATTGTACGCATAGGTTGCTGGGTCCTTGAGTGACTGTGTACGACTCGCGGGAGTGCCCTCGTAGTGGCCCAAGGCTATTGGTTTCCCAGTTCAAATGAGATTTCTGATACCTGAGACTTGTACTGTGGACGTTTCTTACGGTGAACGTATCTCGGAAAATAGCCAGATTATGTTGAAATTTTGGTTATTAAGCTGATGTATAGAGGATCGATCCACTTACGTAAGCCACTGCATTTTAGTACAGTCAAACTTGTTTACAACGACAAGGATCCATCACACAGCACGTATGTATAATGTGCTGCATATGTGGGATGTAGGAATTCGCACAGTGTGCATTCAGTCCAATTAAACTCTGTCTATCCCAATACCCGTCTAGGGTCGTGTATGTATTGCCCTATACTAGTCTTGCCCCTTTTATAGAATGCAAGTGTATCAGACTAAAGAGACCCAGCAACACAATAGATACTAGAACCAACCACCTTCTAGTACATTGAAACTTGTTCATAACGACTCCCCTGGTGCTGGTAAAATGTGCTGCTATAACCAAGTTTTGTTGTAACCAGGACATTTAGTACAGAGACCATTGAATCCCTTCCTGCCATGTGTGTTGTTGTAAAGAGGCTGATGTTGTAAACAGTGACTTTCTAACCAAGTTTGACTGTATTGATGTTTGTAAGCATTTATGCAGCTATTCCGCGCCGAGTGTGCGGGTCCCACCTTCGAATTTGGTACTGTTTGTTGAGTGGGAGTAGCTGTTTGTACGGCTTCGTGTAAACCCTTATGTGGCAGCCACACAACTGCCGCCGCCTCTCGCTGTGTGTGTTTTGTAAGGCTTCCCTGAGGTCAGTCTTTACATCACAGATATACGTAGCTGTCCTTTGGAGCGACTAACAGAGTTTGTTCCTGTTAAATAGGCTTGTTAGTAGAGGTACTTCACTAGCTGGAAGAATTTTACTGTGTAGTGTGGACCCTTCTTTGTCACCAGCTAGTGAATTTAGGCCTAGGAAGGTTTTCATTGGCTGAAGCTTGCTTGAATCCTAAGTCTGTGAAGTTCTGTGAAGTTCTGAGTGTCTGACTCTGTAGAGTTTACTGAGTTTCTGTGGTTAAGATGGTGAGGATCTCCTTGTGTCTCTTCTCCCTGTGTGTGTGTGTGTGTGTGTGTGTGTGTGTGTATGTGTGTGTGTGTGTGTGTGTGTGTGTGTGTGTGTGTGTGTGTGTGTGTGTGTGTGTGCGCACGCGCGCGCATGTGTGTGTGTGTGTGTGTGTGTGTGTGTGTGTGTGTGTGTGTGATACCCTATTTTACTATGAAGAAGAATCATCATACAAGGCTGATACGAAACGTATATGGGAATACCTATAGATATGTTTGTACCTCTATTACTTGGTGTAAGTGAGACTGTGTGTCTTTCTAAAATGTATTTAAAGTTGGTTAGTATATACTTATGGTCATATGGATAGTATCAGTGTACTCTCTCCCTCTCTCGCGCGTACAGTCCTGAAAATGACACAGATAGCACATACGTACATACGTACCTCCAGCGATAAATGTGTATACTCAGTTAATTACCCCGTGATGGCACTGTCTAGCCAAGTTCAGTTTTATAATGTTAGTCTTTGAGCGTTTTGCTAGGAACACGGGTGACAAGTAATCCTTCCCTAAAGTATGCGCTCATGGGGTGCTTGTGGGGTTGGTCTAGCATACCAGACTTTTCCACCCACCAGTCTAGGTTGTGTATCTTCCAAAACATATCATATTGAATCAATCACAGGCTATAATCCTTAATTAGCATCACTGATTCATGTATAATTTAATTGACAGTTCAGAAGATAGATGCTAATCATACAGGTAGCATATGTGTGCAAATATTTGCGGTAATAACATTTGTTACGTCATAGACGGCTCCATCAGCTGTTTATTAGCAGCAAGGGTTGTTTGTAGGATAGCTTTGAGTGATGTTGTGCTTATTGGATAATCTTGGGTACCTTTTGTATTCCCCTCGGGTACACCTTGTATTTCTCTCGGATATCCCTTGTATTCCCTTTATATTCCCTTTGGATACCCATTGTATTCCTTTTGGATACCCATTGTATTCCCTTTGGATACCCATTGTATTCCCTTTGGATACCCATTGTATTCCGTTTGGATACACCTTGGATTTCCCTTGGTTACATCTTGTATTCTCCTTGAATGCCAGTTGTATTCCCTTTGGATACCCATTGCATTCCCCTTGGATACCCTTTGGATAACACTTTAAACTGCATGTGTGTATCCGTCTAGCTGCGGCACATGGACATGACTTATTATGGATATTCACCATTGACCTGATACATTTCCCACTTGTCCTGTGACGTCTTCCTCGTGAAGTGGTCCGCATCAGTGAGACCGCTTCCAAGAATGATTCAGGGAGCGTACACATGGAAATTTTACTAAGTGGGTTTTAAAATCTCAGATGTTAATCAAAGTCCTGTACAGTGGAATCCCATTATAGCGAATAGAGGGTACGTATTTTACAAGGGGTAAATTTTCACAGATGCTAAAAATTTGGATTATTCATGGTAAAAAAAAATTGTGGCCCATGTCCGAGGGATATTAAAACTTGTAGTTTGTATAAAAAACTTGTAGTAATACTAACTTTTGTGAGGGAACATTTCATGGTTCCCTCCTTTCCAACCACAAAAACCACAATTTTTTCTGCCTCTCGAAAACTACCCACTAGGAACTCTGTTAACACGAAATCATTAAACACGAAATTGTGGTTAACATGAAAACAGCAAATGCCCCCTTCAATGCTCCTAGTATTCTTAATTGTTCTGATAACATGAAATTCTGATAAAACAAACATTTTTCTTCAGTCCCTCGAGTTTTGCGTTAAGAAAGTTCCTCGTTATGTATTTAGACAAACATTGTGTGTACTGTGTGTTTTGTACTGGTCTTCACACCCCGTTCTCTGTTTCCACAGGCGTCTCTTGCTCCTGTGAGTTGTGGTCAGTCAAGAGTGGCCGATTTGGTGCAGACTTTCAATCAAAGGACAAAACAGCCTGCAGTTCGCATGCGGGGAAGAAGGATCTATCGTGGGAGTGTCGATTCTGTTGCGAATTTAGAGGTCACACTACCGGTCAAGAACTCTCCCTTTTACAGATACGATCAGCATCAATCTCCGTCACCCAAGATTTCCTCATCAAGAATTCTGCCTGACGGCCTGGTACAGAAGTATCACGTGAAGAATCGCAGCTCAGACGATCTTCTTTCCATTTCCCAAGAAGAAGAGGTAGAGCCTGTTCGTCTATCGGTTAAGGAGAGGGTAAAGCTCTTTTCTACTTACGGTTGTGGCATGGATTCACAAGGGAATCTGAAGACCGCATCCTCACATCCGAGGTACTTCCGAAACAAGACGCCGCAGTACGACACACTCACACGAACGAGCGAGTCACACGAAGAGGAGAGCCAGGAGGAGGATATTTCAGAAGTAGAGAAGTTTAGCAAACTGGGTTCGATGAAGAAGAGCTCTACGTTGTGTAATCTTGCCGATCACACAGTAGACCCTACCACGTCATCTGATAGTGATGACGACAGTAGCGATAGTGATGACATTGAAACAAAGGAGATTGAAACGTCAGAAGGTGGATCCCCAGATATCTGTGATCTTCCAGGCGATACAAGAGACAGTGGAATTGCAAACGAAGATGACGACAGTGAAGAAGCTTCTCTGTCTGTCCTGTCGAAGAACCCACCCCTAGAGTCAACACTGAATAGTGTTCCTTGCATTCAGTCTCCCTCAGTCGTCATTGTGAGAGAAAATGGGTCAGTTTCGTCTCCAGATTGTCATGATAGTGATCAGTCTGATGATAGTTCATCACGACGGATGTCTAAATTATCAGAGTGTAGCAGCTGTTCATCTGTTACCATGGATACCTGTTCTATTGAAGCAGTTCCCGAGTCTCCTGTGTACAAGCGTCAAAAGTCATGCACTCTTGGTCCAGTCGATATGTCAACCTCACTGTGTCCAGTTACAAAGAGGAATTTTCGCTTTGATTTCAAGGTGTGTGTGTGTGTGTGTGTGTGTGTGTGTGTGTGTGTGTGTGTGTGTGTGTGCGTGTGTGTGTGCATGCATGCATGTGTGTGTGTATGTATGTATGTGTGTGTGTGTGTGTGTGTGTGTGTGTGTGTGTGTGTGTGTGTGTGTGTGTGTGTGTGTGTGTGTGTGTGTGTGTGCATACAGTACATGACTAGAATGTACGTACATACGTATGTACATACACACATGCATG
>CAUJGJ010000185.1:1406774-1411774 GCA_963170055.1 Halisarca cf. caerulea | reverse complement strand
CCTCGGACCCCCAGGAGCTCCCCTTCAAAGCCAATGATGTCATCGAGATTCTGGACATGTCCAATGACGACTGGTGGTATGGTTGTGTAGACTTCTCCTCTGGTTGGTTTCCTGCCAGCTTTGTCAGAGTGAGTACTCATGGTGCACACAGCACACACACACACACACACACACACACACACACACACACACACACAGCACACAGCACACACACACACACACACACACACACACACACACACACACTTGCACACACACACACGCACACACACACACACACACACACACACACACACACACACACACACAGCACACACACACACACAGCACACACACACACACACACACACACACACACACACACACACACACACACACACGCACTCCACACACGCACACACACACACACTCCACACACGCACACACACACTAATAGAACACAGTAAATTTGTATAGCACACAGAGTTTGTTTTCTCTTGTGTGTTTAAAGTGTATTAAATTGAATCCCTAATTAATTGCATCAAAGTGTTAGTTTATAAAGGAATTGATAACAGGATATCACCTCTTTCATAGCAGTCAGAAACCTGCAAAATGTGTGTACATGGTGTACGCGCATACTAGGGCTGGGGCTGTGTTCACTGCACTCATACAGTACATGTACTTTATGCACGGATGATGTGCATATGTACACACATGTATGTGTACATGCACAGTACTGAAAACAACACTGATGGTACGTACATTCTTTCTGATACATAGAAAGTCCTCACTAGCTGGCCCTGATGGTATGTGCGTACTTACTAACCCACTTTGACAGTGTATACAGTACATGCATTTGTGTATACGTACATACCTAATGTACATACGTACATATGTACATACTGTACATACGTACATACATACATACTGTACATACTGTACATACGTACATACATACATACTGTACATACTGTACATACGTATGTACTGTACATACATGTATACATACGCTATGTACATACATACAGTGATAAAATATTGGATGGACACAGATGGCGCAGTGTGCTTGAAGGGCATGTGCTCATCACTGCTTGTACATGTGTTTGCACTTACCTAATTGTGTGTTCATCTGCGCCGCTTTCACTTCGATTGTTAGTGCATCCTCCTTTTCTGCTCACCTCACCGCACACATCATCGCGGTCTCCTGTCTATTCACGTAACTCGGTAAGACTGCAATTCACATTGTTGTGACGATCTCGTTAGGCAATTTAAAATCAAGAGCTGTCACTGCCCACGCAGAACACTCCTTGAATAAGATTAAAGCTTACCTCAGCAAATTCTAACACACAACCTAGCACCACACTTGTGTGTTATGCATACTGCATGTATTGTGTATGTATGTACGTACGTATGTACAGTATATGTTTTGTATGTGTGCATACTGTACATATGGACGTACATATTGTACATGTGTAAATACTGGTACACACGTACATAAATATACATACGTATACACACATGCATGAACACACACACACACGCACACATACACACACACATACACACACACACACACACACACACACATGCACACACACACACACACACACACACACACACACACACACACACACACACACACACACACACACACACACACACACACACACACACACACACACACACACACACACACACACACACACACACACACATACACACACACACACACACACACACACACACACACACACACACACACACCACTTCAACACGTCCATCCCTTCCCCTCCCTCACAGTTAAGAGTTGGCTATGATGGATTGAGTGAACCGACTGAAGTGAAGAGCAAGGAGGAAGAAGAAAAGCCAGAACCAGTTGTCGAAGGGAAGAAGCCTGTGTCATTTTTAACTCCAGACACGCTGACCACTTTGAAGACAATGGAGGACCAGGTGTGTTGTTTGTGATGGTGTGTTCTTTTAGCTCTAGTTAGTCAGTCTGATGTATGTGTGTACATACGTATGTACGTATTTACATATGTACACACACAGATACACAGATATTATGCATGTGTACACACACACACTGCACACACACACACACACACACACACACACACACACACACACACACACACACACACACACACACACACACACACACACACACACACACACACACACACACACACACACACACACACACACACACACACACACACACACACACACACACACACACACACATGCACACACACACATACATAATTTACACACACACACACACACACACACACACACACACACACACACACACACACACACACACACACACACACAGAGACACACACACACACACACACTGTATGGTCCCCATTTTGTAGTATGGGAGCATTCGGAGAAGAAAGACGACAATCAGACGTAACCAACAGGAAAGTGCCCCCAGAAAGCTCTCACCTCAGGAGGTGAGGGCCAAAGTAGTGGAGGAGATACTCAACACAGAAAGGGAGTACATCCGTTCATTAGAGGACATCACTGAGGTGTGTGTGTGTGTGTGTGTGTGTGTGTGTGTGTGTGTGTGTGTGTGTGTGTGTGTGTGGTGTGTGTGTGTGTGTGTGTGTGTGTGTGTGTGTGTGTATGTGTGGTGTGTGTGTGTGTGTGTGTGTGTGTGTGTGTGTGTGTGGTGTGTGTGTGTGTGTGTGTGTTTACATGTACAGGTACGTACATGAGTGTGTATATCCACATACATGCATGCATACATACGTATGTCCATACAATGTACACTCTAACGTTGTACATATTCTCCTACATATGTACGTACGTACCAGTCTCAGTCTGGTACATGTACAGTACATACATACATGTCCTCATGAACCCAATGAACATACCAGTATGATGAGGTCTAACTCGTTTAGACAGAACACCTGAGAGTTAGAGGTCATCTTTCCTCTCACCTGTCCGTCTAGCTCACTTGGAGCATTGGACAGCTGGCTCACACAGGACACGGTCTTCTGCTTCTCACATTATCCCTAATCTGCGTAGTTCTCGTGTGGCCTCTCGTCTTCTCATCTTTCTTCTCATTCCCTTCTTATCTTCTCATCTTCCTTCTCATTTTCCTTATCATCTCCCTTCCCATCTGTCTGTTTATCTTACTTCTTATGTTACCGGGATACCTTCACATGTGTAGTGCATACATAGATGTATGTACATACATACACACATACTCTGACCTGTTGAGTGGCAATTGGTGTGATCACGAGTCAAGAATGAGTGTTTAGGCGCTGTTGCATCGACAGGAGGGGCTTGATGTATAGTGCTGTCATTGATAGAAGCAGTTGAGTGGTCGATATTACCATCATGATACTTAGGTGCTGTCATTGATAGAAGCGGTTGAGTGGTCGATATTGCCATCATGATACGTAGGTGCTGTCATTGATAGAAGCGGTTGAGTGGTCGATATTGCCATCATGATACGTAGGTGCTGTCATTGATAGAAGCAGTTGAGTGGTCGATATTGCCATCATGATAATTAGGTGCTGTCATTGATAGAAGCAGTTGAGTGGTCAATATTGCCATCATGATACTTACGTAGGTGCTGTCATTGATAGAAGCGGTTGAGTGGTCGATATTGCCATCATGATACGTAGGTGCTGTCATTGATAGAAGCAGTTGAGTGGTCGATATTGCCATCATAATACTTACGTAGGTGCTGTCATTGATAGAAGCGGTTGAGTGATCGATATTGCCATCATGATACGTAGGTGCTGTCATTGATAGAAGCAGTTGAGTGGTCGATATTGCCATCATGATACTTAGGTGCTGTCATTGATAGAAGCGGTTGAGTGATCGATATTGCCATCATGATAATTAGGTGCTGTCATTGATAGAAGCAGTTGAGTGGTCAATATTGCCATCATGATAAATACGTAGGTGCTGTCATTGATAGAAGCGGTTGAGTGGTCGATATTGCCATCATGATACGTAGGTGCTGTCATTGATAGAAGCAGTTGAGTGGTCGATATTGCCATCATAATACTTAGGTGCTGTCATTGATAGAAGCAGTTGAGTGGTCGATATTGCCATCATAATACTTGGGTGCTGTCATTGATAGAAGCGGTTGAGTGGTCGATATTGCCATCATGATACGTAGGTGCTGTCATTGATAGTAGGTGTTAAGTGTTCTTTTTTTCTGATGAGGAGGTGCTTGATGGTTCTATCACTAATAGTGTTGAGCACTGTCATTGATAGGAGGTGCTTGATGGTTCTATCACTAATAGTGTTGAGCACTGTCATCGATAGGAGGTGCTTGATGGTTCTATCACTAATAGTGTTGAGCACTGTCATCGATAGGAGGTGCTTGATGGTTCTATCACTAATAGTGTTCAGCGCTGTCATTGATAGGAGGTGCTTGATGGTTCTATTGTTTGGGGGAGGTGCTCGATGCTTCTATTATTCATAGAGTATTTGGTGCTGTCATTGATAGGAGGTGCTTGATGGTTCTATCATTGATAGGAGGTGCTTGATGATGGTTCTATATATCATTGATAGTAGTAGTGGGGTGTTTGGGGACTGTCATGGATAGGAGGTAGTTGTTCCATCTGATGTCCCATAGGTGTGTTGTTGTCTCTTGTGTGAGGGGTTTATTTTATAACTTGAAAATGTTTACATTTGTACTTGTTTACAATTTGTTATTTGGTATGTAAACAACTATGCTGGTGGCCAATGTGTGTTTTCTAAAACATGTTTGTTTACTATTGTGTTTGTCTAAAAAGGGTGCACTCAGGAATGTAAACTACAAGTCGGGTGGTCTAATGGTCACAATTTTAACCTTTTTTTCAGAACTTCTGAGTTTTGTAACAGCTATCCTTGTTTTAGAAATTTATTTGGGTAGTCAGCGTGCGTGTGCATGTGCGTGTGTGTATGTATTCTCAGGAACCATTGAAATTTGTATTAGAGAGGTTTCAGTATACAGAATTTCTTTATTCTGTTAAGCCCTATTGACTGTGGTTGATTTGGGACATGGC
>CAUJGJ010000185.1:1364274-1394274 GCA_963170055.1 Halisarca cf. caerulea | reverse complement strand
ATTGTCACTGTTGTAGTGTGTGTGTGTGTACCACATCTTAAGTATTCATTTTCATTCTTATGCATTGGCAATACTGAAAGAGCCATATATTGTGCTATACATATGAGTGTATGTGTGTTTATATGTACGTACTTGTACTGCAAGCATACATACATAATTGTGCGTATTTTCAGTTTATATTTTCAAATGCTGTACTGATTTCACACAATCCATGATTGCATTGAATTGCACAAAATTTATACAATATTTGTCTGGATGTTCAGGTTGCTTAAAGAGATGTTCCCAGAGGTGCCTGAGGATGAGATACACAAAGTGTACTTGTCCGAGGCTGCCAGTGTGGACAGGTCTGTGGAGAGGCTCATCAGTATTAGTGAAACATCAGGTGCAAAAGAGCAGCAGCTCAAGCAGACAAGTGGACGAGTGAAGGCGGGGTACACTAGAAGTAATAAGGTTTGTTCACCAGTGGAGATTCACACTTGTATTGGAGTGTGTGAAATATTTACTGTTTAGAATTCAGGCACACAGTGAGCAATAATTATGGGTGGCTACAATATGTATATTTGTATCAGTTTAATATTGACTGTGTGATAATATTAGACTAAGTATATTAATTTTATGTGATTGCTGTGATATGCTTTGTGTAGCCTGCACATGGTGATGGGAGAGAGCTAAAGGCAGCCATCATCTCAAAGTATGTATGTATTATGTATGTTGCTCATAACCATATTATTGAGTATTGTTTGTGTATAATTCAACTGTTTGCATGACTTGATTCACTTTGAACTTCTTTAAGTATGCACAGAGAATATGTATATATCTACAAGCTCTAGTCATTTCTTTCCTTCATTTACGTACATAAATTAACTTATACATAGACATGTATGATGTACACATCACTCCCTCTACTCAGGTATGGTTATGTTGATGTGGCTTCAGACAGTACTTCACACAAACCTGTTATCCTTCAGGTTAGCTGTAGTGCCAAGAATGTGTGTGTGTGTGTGTGTGTGTGTGTGTGTGTGTGTGTGTGTGTGTGTGTGTGTACATGTGTACTTGTTTACATGCCGCTTGTGTGTGTACACACACATGTATGTATGCATCCGCGTATGTGCTATGCATTTATATACTACATAATTTATGTTTGTGCACCTAAATTTTACTAATTTTGTTACATTCTAAAATTCATTGTCACTGGATGTGTTTTTGTCAGCCTGTTTGTTTTCTCGTTAAACATTCATCTATACTATTATTCTTCATACATTTAATGTTACAGTAATCAAATATATATTTGTATTTACATAATATATTGCAGAAAGATGTGAACAAGAAGACACGCTATCGTGACAACCAGGTAGTAAGCACGAAGGGCGAGAGGTTTACAATATGCTCAAAGAAGGATCTGGAATCAGATGAGATGAAAGAAACTTACATTAACCTGAAGCCTCTCAGGCATTATCGCTTCCATTAATTTGTGGGTAGCTTTTATCGTATTTCTGTACATATTTATTTCTTATGATATTTTAATGTATTGTAACAGTAGAACTTGTTTGTATGGTGAGTTTCTCTAAGGGAACCTGAGACAATTCAGTACTTCTTATCAGAGGTACTTAACTGTATTGTGTGGGTGGGTACAGCCACTCTCCCTCCGCCCTGGGTTAGTCTTGCATTGCCAGGATTGCTTCATGCCTCCATATTTTTATGCTGATGTCATTAGGTCAGCAAGAAGGGCCTGGTCTGGCCTTCTTGCCTACCTAACGACTGTCAGCATAAAAATATGGAGGTGACAAGCAGTCTAGTAATGTGACATTACTGGTGGGGTCACATGACCTTTAGTAGACGAGAGTCTCAAAAGAGATCCAATCTCTAGAGGTGTGTGTGTGTGTATTGCATGCAACTTGATCATTGCTTTTGCAATGACAAGGAAACATTTGCAACGTCTGAGATATACCAAGATATACATCACCTCCATCTAGCTCCAAGGCTTCTGAAGCTACAGTAACAACTTGTCCATGTACATCATAGTAGCTCCTGACAATATGGCCTTCCTTAGGATCCAACTCAATGAGGAGACCATATCCTAGTTAAGCCAACATGATGAAAAAAATTTTATCCGCAGCTATGTTTAGAAAATGAGAGACAGCTAGCATGAAGGAAAGCAGGATGTTATAATTGGTGGCACCCAAGTAAACATGGACTAAGAACAGCTGCAACTTTAGTACTAGCTGTGTCTCTACCACTGTAAATTGTGAGATTACAGAGGCTCAGTTGTATGTGTACTACCACAGCGCACATGGCGACACCAACCTTACATATGAGTTTTCTGATCCATACATTTTTCATGTACAGCATCTGTGATCGGATGGCCTGTCCACCCTCCTAGGCCTGCTACCTAAACTGTTCCTCTTTTACTGAATGAGAGGTTGACTGGCAATATGGCTTTACCGCATATATGCATGTGTCAACATTGATTTCTTATGCATGTACATGTTCTTGTACACAGATCCGATTATTTCATGTATTTGAACGTAAGCTGGTCCTATGAGCCATGGTGCAGATAAATGAGGGTCTACACCACGTATCCAGGGCAGGAGGAACCACTGAGGCAGGTATAGGACAACTGCCCCACCACTGTTCTAACCAAACCTGAATAATGCATTGTCAGAGATTTATTGTATAATACCGTATTTCTTCCAATTAGCGCGCCCCCAAAAAATAAAATACTGGAGCAGGAGGTGCTTCTTTAGAGAGGAGAAAAATACAAATACTTCGACCGGGCGCCATCATTAGAAGGGCGCTTAGTAATTAGAATGATTTTCGATCGATATAATAATGGCGGCCCGTCGAGTCCACACGTGGAAGGTAGATTATGTTTTGCACGGTTATTATGGTCCACAAAGACAGATTGGAACCTTGAAATGAAGAGATGTTCGATTATGAAAGGGATTTAGCCAACACCCACCACTTGTATGCCGTTACTGCAGTTCACCGTCAGGAGGATTCCAATTACTAAGCGCCCCCAAAAAATAAATTCCTTGTCTGGGAGGCTCTTCTTTAGAATGAAAAATATTATCTTTGAGTCGAAGGGGCGCCATCATTAGAGAGGCGCGCTAATTGGAAAAAATACGGTACATTAATTTTTAGTGGAGTGTGTATTGTGCAACCCCACCAAAATGGCTCCGTACATAGCAGCGGAAGTAAATCCACGAGCCGGATTCTGGGGCAAAGCAACGTCAACTTTGGACTGGTGTGAAGAAAATTACGCTTTGTCAGAATTTGTCGCAGAATTCTGTGAGCTACTCCTGATCGTTTTGTGCTCATAATCATATTAACTCGTGTGGAGCTTTTACTGAATGCAAGTAAAAGTTATACCTGTTATCTATGCTTATGCGTACTAGAACAAGCGCTAGTTTGGTTATGAAACTTATTGCATATCGAATATATTGGTGGATTACTAGTACAATTTCTAAGCTACAGAGGCTCTAGATTGTGCAGCATGATGCAATGCATACGTACTGCTTGACTTTGGTATTTTCGACTGTGTGGATGTACAACCGCGTTGTCTCCCTTTCAGGGAACACAGTTAGTAACGTCTTCTTGATTGTTCTTCCACTGCTCGGAATGTATCGATGCCAGCGGGACAGACTCGAGGCTCGGTATACTTTCGCTTATTTATGTGGACTCGGTGAGCAACTCCCGCGTGCATGTTCCGCGCCATTTCTCGCTCACTCGCGGAGAAATCTGAATATGACATCGTTCTTTTTCATTCTTAGCTGTTGGACTGGGATCATGCATGTTCCATGCTACACTGCTGTATGAAATGCAGGTGTGTGGGTGTGTTTGTGTGCGTGTATGCGTGCGTGTGGGTGTGTGTGCATGCGTGCACATAAGTGTGCATGTGTATTGGTGCATGATTGTTTACATGCATACATTGTGTGTGTGTGTGTGTGTGTGTGTGTGTGTGTGTGTGTGTGTGTGTGTGTGTGTGTGTGTGTGTACATATGTGTGTGTGCTATATGGTGTGTATGTTCTGCCTTCTTGGCTGGTGTCATAATTCTGCTTCATGTCCCCTCTCCCGATACAGTTACTGGATGAGATTCCCATGCTTGTAGCTTCAGTTGTGCTTATATTCTGCCTGTAAGTGAATTGATATGTATGTGAACCTTACACTGTGTGTACGCAGTATTCCACTCACACAGATCAATGTAATATGAGCTACAATATACCTGCTGTAATATATCAAGATTATTTCTGTCCAGTGTATAAGCATGGAGTTTGTCGTGTACAGAAGTGTGTACATGAATCGATCTATCCTCTATTCCACCTATCTACTTGGGCTCTCCAAAACAGTATATTGTGAAACCTGTATATGAAGATCACTCAAAGGACCGGTAAATCATTCTCTTTCAGTATACATGAACAGGTGGCCCTTATGTAGAGGTGAAGAAGTACTGATTTAGTGGTTCCTTGACCTGTCCAGAGTGGTCTTTATAGGCAGGTGGTCCTTCTATGCAGGTGGTCTTTATAGACAGGTGGTCCTTCTATACAGGTGGTCTTTATAGACAGGTGGTCTTTATAGACAGGTGGTCCTTATAGACAGGTTTCACTGTGTGTATATCATTGTGTGACATTGTATACTTATGCAGGTTACAGAATGTCTCTGTAGTATGTAGATTTTTAAAGTGGGGCATACCAGTGAGTGGTCCATGATGTTAAGGGACCCCTGTGCGCGTTAAACGTTATGACATCGCAACAAAACATAGTACTGTATGTGCTACATATTCTGCTGGTGAGATTCTCATATGCTTTGTTTCACATAGTTCAGACCATAATAATGCTGTCTCCTATGGGGCGCCCTTTGTGTAAAAAGTATGCAAAAACTGGGATATATAAATATTGTGGATCTATACTATACATCCGGATGTATATTCCTATACATCCGGATCTATATTATACATCCGGATCTATACTATACATCCGGATCTATACTATACATCCGGATCTATACTATACATCCGGATCTATACTATACATCCGGATCTATACTATACATCTGGATCTATACTATACATCCGGATCTATACTATACATCCGGATCTATACTATACATCCGGATCTATACTATACATCCGGATCTATACTATACATCCGGATCTATACTATACATCCGGATCTATACTATACATCCGGATCTATACTATACATCCGGATCTATACTGTACATCTGGATCTATGTTGTATATTTAGATATTTAGCAATGCATTTATGGCAGCATCACATTATCACATGGCCTTCATGTGACAACATAAAGCCATCAGTTAGAGGGTAATTAGTGCAAGTGTTACTTCTTGAGCAAGAGAGTCACTATGACACAAGTGACAGTAAATAGCGAGCACATGTTCCTAGTGAAAATGGCTGAACTTCCTGAGTCAAGTGACAGGATTGACACTATTGTGTCTACTGGTAGACCAAGTATCGAGCTTGATGTAGCAGAGGTAAATCATTTAATTTCCATGGGCTTTACCAGGACCAAGATAGCAGAAATGCTTGGGATAAGTAGAAAGACATTTTACAATTGGATGAGTAAGCAATCTTTAGTGGCCCCAAAATTCTCCAATGTGGATGATACCCAACTTGATTCCACCATTGCATCCATTAAACAAACTCATCCTAATGACGGAGAGGTCATGGTTAAAGCTCATCTTATGCAGAAGGGATTCCGTGTACCACGCCATCGCATACGTGCCAGTATTCATTGTATCGACCCAGAAGGAGTGGCAGACAGAAGAAGCAAAGCCATCAAGCGTAGAGTGTATAGTGTTCCTCGTCCAAATGATGTCTGGCATATCGATGGGAATCACAAACTAATTAGATGGCGTTTTGTAGTTCATGGTGGAATTGATGGATATTCACGATTTATTCCATTCTTACATTGCAGTACTAATAATTGTGCCAATACAGTCCTTTCATGTTTCAAAATGGGAGTGGAACAATGTGGCTTACCGAAAAAGGTACGTAGTGATCACGGTGGTGAAAATGTCAATGTATGGCGCTACATGATGGAAGTGCATGGTCACCAAAATTGCGTAATTGTTGGTAGCTCTACCCACAATGAGCGAATAGAAAGACTATGGAGAGATGTACATCGTTCTGTACTGGTTGTATTTGGTGATCTTTTTCGCGAATTGGAGGATGAAGGAAATTTGGATACGCTCAATGAGGTAGACATGTTTGTGTTGCATACCGTATTCCTGCCGAGAATTAATGATTCCTTATCAGCATTTTCTGCCAGTTGGAATAACCATGCCATATCAACGGAAAGGATGCAAACCCCTCTCCAGCTATTTTATTCAGCATTGCACCTGTTGAGTGATAATTCAAGTAGCGATGAGTCCGATGCTGACACCAATCCCTCCCTTCCCTCACATGACCCAGTCCCTGTTCCACGGTGTTCTTTTCAACCATGTCAGCAACTGATGCCAGAAATTGATGCGATTGACCCTACAGTACAATGCAATGATCATGGCAGAGGATTGTATTTGGAGTTGACTAGAATCGTAGGGCTGCACTTACAGGCTGGTTGTCAAATCTGCAACTGCATGTAAATTGTTAACACATTACATTAAGTGTTTGTGTATGTGTATATTTACTTATTCAGAAACACATTAATGGCAAATCTTTGAGTCTGTCCAATTGTTATAACAATAATACTATGAATAGTAGTGATAAAAGGGAGTACATGTAAGCTGTAACAAAACTATAAGCGCATAAAACCATGGCTGTTCAGAATGCCAAAAACAAAATTATCCTTAAACTCCTCATACGCTTGATTAAGAGGCAAGGTGAGAACATTGCTGCAAGTGGAAGCAATTGGATACTTTATCTCGTCACAGAATTCTATGGTTGGAGATGGGGAAAATCCCATTGGCGGCACATCTGCGGCTCCGGTAACAAATATTAGGATATCTTCAAATGAAAATTCCAAATCACTAGCATGGCCCTCAATTTCTGCCAGGATTGATATCCAGAAGAAAGTAGCTTCTTCTTCAAGAACTCTTCTATTGGAACCTTGTGGGGAAAATTTAGGAGTAAAAATAGCCTCTAAGGATGAAGCTGTTTTTGCTGCAGGCTGAAGGAAAGTGAAAAGCGGGAGGAAGGCTTTTGGATGTCTTCTGATGATAGTGGTTAACTGGAAACTGTCCAAACCTAGCAATATCTCATCCAGCTCAGCCTTACATGCAAAAATACAGAAATGTTTGACAGCAGCTTCAACAATTGCGCTCTTATCCACCAAAGCTACCTTTGATGGGATCACAGAAATTCCACAGTCATTCAAAAAGTCATACTCATCAGATGCCAAGAGATCCTCTTGAACACGGGTAGCCTCGGAAATCTGTAATGTAAATTAGTGGAAATTTAAACTATAATAGTAGTGTACTCACATAAGGATGGAATAAGCTGTACATACCTTCCTCAGTTTGACTTGTACAGAGACATCTGGAATCTCTTCCCACGATGGGATGTGACTATCATTTCCAAGCAAGTACTGAGCTGTTGTAGGAACTAAGCACTGAATACCGGGACCATCATTCAGAAGAGATAATGCCAGAATTTGGCCAATATGAAAATACGTTCTGTCCTTCACGGCTAATGTGTTGTGACTAGGAACACGAGCTCTAAGTGGTCCTTGAAACAAAGAGTTGTTCCTACCAATTTCTGACATCATGAGCCGAACGTACTCTCGCCTGGGTCCACCATCGTCTATTCCAGGCTCACCGAGGAAGGTTACCTTTAATGGATTCGCGGGATTCCACGGTCGTATTTTAAGCATCTTCAGTGTGTCCCCAAGCAGGTGATTGCGTCGAACTGTGATTCTACGAGCATTCTCTTCATTTTGGTCAATGATGGTCTGTTTGTGACTATGTAGCGCATCTCCCACATCAATCCTACAATGAAAACATTTGGATGTAGTGCTTAACATCAATGGAAACTGTATTATGCTATTATTACAGATTCACTAACTTTTCATTGTTCTCTGTGACATCTGAATTTACTATAATTGGTAAATTAAATAGCTCTTCTATTTCTGAGTCCTCTGGGGATGGGCAATCTAAAAGATTCACAAATTCTTCATATCGTGAAGCTGAGCTACTGGTTGGCTGGTTGTCATCCTCGACATAGCATGGTGGCTCGGGTTCAGGTGCCAGATAAATACAATCAGCATGCTCTGGATCAGTCACAGCATCCCTAGTACATAGATGTACAATCATTATGAAGAAGCTGACACGGGAATGTATCCAATATAGGCATGCACATGCATGTTTGTTCCATTACAAACTAAGAAGGAAATGTGCATAGGTCAGAGTGTCTAAGTCACCATCATCGCACACATACGTGCACTCACCTCCAACAACCCTCATCACTTTTTTCTGAGTCATCTGGTGGAATAGTCTCCTTTTCAGCCAGTATGTATATAGCACCCTTGCCGGCTGATGAGACAAGATCTTGGGCAGTCCATTCCAAGTTTGATGTCTGACATGGCACATTTAGGTACCTAGTACCCCCTCCCACGGTTTGAAGAAATCTAAAAGGAAACTTGTCATCGCCCCCAAATGCTACTGTAAATATGGCACATATTTCCTCCCGTATTTCCTCCTCTGACATATTAGAGGTTAAGGATATTTTGCCTATTAAACCTGCCATGGCAATTTCGCCACGTTTTGCACCACGAGGAATTGGTATTTTCTGGGTATTGGAATGGTAATGCTTAGGCAAACAAATGATGTCTTTGTTCCATGTCTTCAATGCCACTTTTTTCTGTTTTCCTTTGTTCTTTTTTAAAAAACTTGATGGCAGAGGATAGGAAGGAGGCTTCCTTTTTCTGCTGCCAAATCGATCATTTTGGCTACGTTGAGGGTTCCTTGAAGAGGAAGGTCTCCCTTCATCTTGACCTTGATTAACTGCCTCTGTAACAGCAGATGCCAAAGACTCAACAGTTGAAGAAATAATCTCTCTGATACTCTGATCCATTGTCTAGGAACATGTGCTCACTATTTACTGTCACTTGTGTCATAGTGACTCTCTTGCTCAAGAAGTAACACTTACATCACTTCCTCTCTAATTTGCAGATAGCCTTACCTTTATACACTATCACATGATATCACATGACAACAAGATATTACTACATATGCATTGCTCAATAGTCTTCCAAATGTATGTTATATATATAGGTAAAGATGTATAGATCCTGACGTATAGATCTGGATGTACAGCATAGATCCGGATGTATAGTATAGATCCGGATGTATAGTATAGATCCGGATGTATAGTATAGATCTGGATGTATAGTATAGATCCGGATGTATAGTATAGATCCGGATGTATAGTATAGATCCGGATGTATAGTATAGATCCGGATGTATAATATAGATCCGGATGTATAGGAATATACATCCGGATGTATAGTATAGATCCACAATATTTATATATCCCAGTTTTTGCATACTTTTTACACAAAGGGCGCCCCATAGTCTCCTTTGTCTGGGGACTATATCATCAGTCGGTGCAACCATACATAATACGTATATTTATCTATGGCGAAATCACGGTCCTCAAATGAAGGAGGTGATTTGCAGTGTGGGCTACGTGAGGATCATCTCTCGCCTTTCTTTGTAGGATTGAGATCAAAAGTGAACACAATGCCATTTCGTTCAAGGGGTACATTGCTGCTGTTGTCCTGTTCCTGTATGTTGCCATAGCCACTATAGTGAGTGCATACAAACTGTAGTTTGCACATGCATATTTGGACCGCTGTAATGGCTCCATGTGTCTCTGCTGCAGGTGTACTTGCTCATTCATGACCCAACGTTCCACGAGGTTAGACAGCTGTCACATGCACATCACATGACATCCCTGTCACATGCACATCACATGATATCCCTGTCACATGCACATAGCATGACATTTCCCTCACACAGAATCACCCATTTCATCACTGATCTTAGAGTAGCATTAATTCGATCCTCAAGAAGTGAATGAGTTCATACACGGCTCACAAACCCCATATACATGTTCCTGTGCCTGCACAATCATTCTAATGTGCACATGATTATTGTAATTATTCTATATTGCTACACTGTACAAGTACAATGAAACCTCTGCAATCCAACATTCTCTCTAATCTGACCATCTTATGAGGTACAGTCACCATATTAAAGAGGTACTCCATAATCCACCAGCCTTCTAATCCGACATTATTCTCAGGTCCCATTGAGTGTTGGATTAGAGAGGTTTCACTGTATACCAGTTTAGTTGCAGCATTGCATCAGTGTTTTTATCCCTGTTGTCTCTCGGCAGGTTTCTTATGGTATTTTAGTGTTTGTGTTGACTGTACTTGGGTTTCATGCTATCTGGAGGTATGCCGACTGCCGGTATCTTGGCATGTCGTGTTTCTCCATTGGAATGTGAGTGGGTGTATTTGTTCCCATGCCACACTGCTATATGACGTACAGGTGTGTGTGTGTGTGTGTGTGTGTGTGTGTGTGTGTGTGTGTGTGTGTGTGTTAGTCTCACACACCAGACCGCACACCGAGCAGGGTGTGGGGTCTGGCGTACAAGATTGTGTGTGTGTGTGTGTGTGTGTGTGTGTGTGTGTGTGTGTGTGTGTGTGTGTGTGTGTGTGTGTGTGTGTGTGTGACTCTGTGTGTGTGTGTGCGTGTGTGTGTACTTGTGTGTGTGTGTGCGTGTGTCTCTGTGTGTGTGTGTGTGTGTGTGTGTGTGTGTGTGTGTGTGTGGTGTGTGTGTGTTTGTGAGTATGTGTTATCTTTGTTTCTTGCTTGCATATGTTCAGCTACTTATTCGGCTTCACACTGTGGAACATTGACAACCACTTCTGCCCTCCTATCAGGTATATCCATTCAAGCATTAGCTTGTCTTGTACTATATGTACTTTGCGTGTAGTTACATGTAGGGCTGTGCAGTATCTCAAATGGTCAGTTTCAGTCTATTCCCCACATTCTGTCACAATATTACTATGATCACGGTATACTGGGTATGGAGACTGTAGACAACATCCAAATGAGTACTTGTCGCACAGATTAAGATCATTCAAAAACAACATCCATGCATGTATGCTTAATATTATGTACAGAAAAGGTTGTTGATAGCAGATTAAATCCTCACGCGATCTTTCACCAGTGTGCTATAAGGCCTTTTCGGGGAGTACCACCCTCCATCAGTAGCACTGCGTGACATCCTCTGACAGCCAGGACCCAACTAAATAGCTGAGGATAAGCTGTACTGAGGACCAATGAAAAATCGCTTACTTGATGTGCTAAAAAAACCTAGTTGGCTGTCAAAACCAACTGTTTTAACAAATTTGAATACATCACTCAAGATAGAATTTTGTATCTTTAAAATACCATGATATTATGTTTAGCCCTTCCAATATTGGTCTAACCTTCTGGAATGCCACAGTATCGCACTATATCACGATAAAGGAAAAAAAAATTGGTTGGTATGAGAACTTTGCACAAATAATATTGCGGTATTACTATTTATATTTGGTATATTGCACAGCACTAGTTACATACTATAACATACATGTGCACTGTGCTTATTATCTGGTTATGTATAATACTATATCCATGGATTTAATCATTCACATATATGTACATACTTTATGCGTGATTACGCACTCACACACACACACACACACACACACACACACACACACACACACACACACACACACACACACACACATACACACACACACGCACGCGCACATGCACGTACATAGACACACACACACACGCGCGCGCGCGCACGCACGCACACACACACACACTCACACACACACTGCACTTTGTATTTTCTTACAACTGCTGCTTCAGAGAACTACGGAGGACAACCCTGATGTCGTATGCTGGTTTTGTAACGCAGCTACATGCATGGTGGCACATCATGACAGCCATTGGCTTTTATCTTCACATAGTGATAAGTTCCAGGGTCAGAATGGAGCTTCTTGGGCACCAGACATCTGTTCAGGTTGTGTGTGTGTGCGTGCATGCATGCGTGTGTGCGTGCGTGCGTGCGTGCATGCGTACGTGCGTGCATGCGTGCGTGTGTGTGTGCGTGTGTGTATGTGTGTACATGAGTACATGTGCGTGCATTGTCATCCCATTCATACATGTATTGGTGCAACAGTGACATTATAATTAAAGTACCCAAATCAAATGAATAAAATTAATAATGTTTGTTTGTGTTTCTCTGTTATGTTTTATGACTGTTTGATGCTCAATGCCTGTGTACTGTGGTATTCAAAGCACTTTCATTGTCACTTCTGTTCTAATTGTTGTTTTGCCCAGACTTGTTTAGGAATACCATATTTGGTGGTGCACAGGAAGAAAATACATTGATGTCAAAGGCACTGATGTCAAAGACATGGAGATTTTACTGTGGAGCATTTGGAGATACAAAAACTGCATAATATACTTTTGCTGTATACTGTGTTTATGTGTGTATGTATGAATTAATGTTCTCTATATATTTATGTAGCATATCTACTAGACTAAGTATGCTATAGCTTATTGCATGATTATATATCAGATCGTTGCCATACTTGTCAGTTTAGGTGCACACTGCAGATTCAATTTGCTGTAACTATGATATTGATTGAACGTACAGCATTTTGTGTTAAATTGTTAGGACATTTTAATTAATGCATAAGGTTTGCACCCACACGGTCACCTGTGATCACGAATTGTTTTGGTGGCGTTTTTGTGTCTTATTAGGTAGAACTGAGTAGTCTTGACTGCATGCATGTGTATAGCTCGAGTTGGACTGCGCTTGCAGTTCCGATTATTGTTGTTGCTAGCATGCATGAAGTGTCCTCGTTAATTTGATGCCACTTGAGGACACTTGAGGCAAGGTGCTACACATGCAATATAACTTAATTGTTTGCATGCATATGTATACGTGTGTCTGTATATATGCCATTGGATGCTTGTGCATATACATGAATTCATTTGACTATACAGAGAATAATTACATTTATGCAATGTAATAAGTATATATATATATCACTTAAGTATCAAATTTTAATTTTTAAAATTAATTTTAGTATTTCATGTTCCATGTATATATAATATTATGGAATAGGGTAGGTCCTTCGATGCATATAAGCAAGTTATTACTAGATGATGAATATTTCCAGCATTTCAGTAGCAACCTCATCGTATTTTGGTGGCTCATCACTGCACCATCTGACCTCAATGTCATCTGTAGTCTCACAAGGTAGTGTTCTACAGAACCATGGCAACCCACTAGTAGAGCAGCAGTTACTTCCTGCAACACACCCCTTACCGTCCCACAAAGGGTCATTGGTGTACCATTGAGCCTCCCAAATGCCAGTGTTCCCTGATTCACAATGATACTCATTGCCAACAAAGGAAGGAAGTGCTGTCCCTGGACGAGCTGCACATGGACAGTTACTGTCTGTATCATAATCTTCAGAATATCCAGCTGCGTATGTCCAAATATGTTTTCTAGGATGTCCATGAGTGATGGTTAGACCATCCACATAAGCACCATTGATACCTCTACTTTTTGGTTCAAAACCATCAGGTGAATAATAAGCATACCCAATAGCTCTCCCACACACTCTGGTGTAGGGAATACCACATGTGGAGTACGTGACTGGGGAACAACCAGTGGACACAGACCTGGCACACATTCATTTTGGAGAAGTGATTGTTCTGAGTGGAGAAGGACAGGTATCATCTGGATCGGTCATATCAATGTGGGTCACTCTCATCCATCCTCCTCTGATCCCACAACGTGTGTCTTCCATGTTACAGTAGACTCTTTTTATGATAATGTTCCCATCTATTTCTCCCTTGATCCAGTAGTATCCCGAAGTAGCATTGTGTTGATAACAGAGGAAGATAGCCCTACACGAAGAAGCAGGTTTATCTTGAGTCATTCCAATCCCCGGGCAGTCGTTGCCTTTAATAACAGTCTGATTTGCAGTAACTTCAGCAGTGAATTGTTGTTTAACATCCTTTGTAAGGTCTTCCTTGAGCTGAAGATAGTCTACATGTGATATTGTTGTGTGAGGTATAGGTGGACCATCCCGGCCATCTCTCCCCGGAGGTCCTCTACAACAGGGATTACATTGATGGGTTTTGTTGTCCGCGATCTCAATCTGATCTTCATGGTGACCTTTTCCATCCACAGGGAGTGTGGTGAAGGAGAAAATGATCAGAGCTCCAGTTGTAAGAAAGAAGTATTTCATTGCCATCTGACACCTTATAGCAGGTCAATGCTGCATGGTTTCAGCACTTAATTGTGAATGAATGAGTCAATTTTTCAGTTTATTTTATATGTACCCATGTATGTGAGTCATTCTAAGTCTGCATGCGACAATTGTATGTACGTAGCTAGTGTATGGATGCCTCTTTTCTCTTGAATTGGGTTTTGCTTTTAGCCTCATTGTCTGTTGTACTATGGGTTACTGGTTCATGACCTTTCTAATTATGTTCAATACTGTGTTCAACATGTTTGTTATATTATAAGGTTCATGTACTTTTCTGCCAATCAATATATAGCTAACCTATTAGCTAACACTAGGTAGCTAGAAGAGGAAGTCTACTTCTAACCATGGCATGCATGATGCTCATTGCCATCTTGGATCTACCCTACCATCTTAACTTATCCTAGGCCTATACATGTGACACTCACACTGCACACACACACACTGTGTGTGTGTGTGTGTGTGTGTGTGTGTGTGTGTGTGTGTGTGTGTGTGTATGTGCATGTGTGTGTGTGTGTGTGTGCGTGTGTGTGTGTGTGCATGTGTGTGTGCGTGCATGTGTGTGTGTGCATGTGTGTGCATGTGTGTGTGTGTGTGTGTGTGTGTGTGTGTGTGTGTGTGTGTGTGTGCGTGCGTGCGTACGTGTGTGAGATAATTCTCACAAGCGGAAACTTCATTTTCAGAGCCTGCATAAATATTATAGCTGGCAGATATATCATGCAATGTAAATTTTCACAGGCATAAACTTTCATGGATGACATGTGAGTATTAACCCCTTTTGAAAAAACATTATTTTAAAAGTGAATGTGCAGTATAATATTCATTAGTATGTATCACTGAATAACAATACCGATAGTGCATCACTTCAGTTTCATGTCATCTTTAACTATACATTTATTTGGAATATGATTCCTGGTCCCATTTGGAAGGCATGCTTATGGCTTATAGCATGTGTTTAAAACTTCACTAAAGCACCAGTGATCTAATTAGATGAGGAATATTTCCAGCATTTCAGTAGCAACCTCATCATACTTTGGTGGCTCATCACAGCACCATCTGACCTCAATGTCATCTGTAGTCTCACAAGGTAGTGTTCTACAGAACCATGGCAACCCACTAGTAGAGCAGCAGTTACTCCTTGCAACACACCCCTTACCGTCCCACAAGGGGTCATCGGTGTACCATTGATGTTCCCAATTGCCAGTGTTCCCTGATTCACAATGATAGTCATTGCCTACGAAGGAAGGAGGTGCTGTCCCTGGATGAGCTGCACATGGACAGTTGCCATCTGTATCACTATCTTCAGACAATCCGGCAGTGTATGTCCAAATATGTTTTCTAGGATGTCCATGAGTGATGGATAGACCATAAACATATGCTATGTTTATATCGTGATTTCTGGTTTGATAGCCATTAGGTGAAGCATAAGCATACCCAATAGCCCTCCCACACACTCTGGTGTAGGGAATACCACATGTGGAGTACGTGACTGAGGAACATCCAGTGGACACAGACCTGGCACACATTCGTTTTGGAGAAGTAATTGTTCTGAGTGGAGAAGGACAGGTATCATCTGGATCGGTCATATCAATGTGGGTCACTCTCATCCATCCTCCTCTGATCCCGCAGCGTGTGTCTTCCATGTTGCAGTAGACTCTTTTTATGATAATGTTCCCATCTATTTCTCCCTTGATCCAGTAGTATCCCGAAGTAGCATTGTGTTGATAACAGAGGAAGATAGCCCTACACGAAGAAGCAGGTTTATCTTGAGTCATTCCAATCCCTGGGCAGTCGTTGCCTTTAACAGCAGTCTGATTTGCAGCAACTTCAGCAGTGAATTGTTGTTTAACATCCTTTGTAAGGTCTTCCTTGAGGCGAAGATAGTCTAGATGTGATATTGTAGTGGTAGGTCCAGGTGGACCATCCCGGCCATCTCTCCCCGGAGGTCCTCTACAACAGGGATTACATTGATGGGTTTTGTTGTCAGCGATTTCAATCTGATCCTCATGGCGACTTTTTCCATCTACATGGAGTGTGGTGAAGGAGAAGATGACAATAGCTCCAGTTGTAAGCAGAAGGAACTTCATTACTAACTTTTAGCTGATGGCGTTTTCAGGACTTGTGAATGAATGAGCCAATTTTTACACTTCTTTTATACCCTTGTGTGTGGGTTATCCTCTGTCTACTATTCATGTATACAATTATATTTGCATCCGTTGGCTACCTTTCTACGGATGCACCAATCCATTCACATGTACTGTATGAACTCATTTTGATTAATAACGAATAATTATTATTATAGTTTGTCTCAATTCACATACTATTTACATGCACTTATAGCAGCCTCTGGCTAAAGGTTCCCCAGATTAAATAAGAATACCTGATCGATACCTGATATTTTTTGCCACACTGTCTGCTGTACGTACTGCTGGAAGTTCCTCACACAATGATATAATATTGTTAACGTGAATTATATATAGCACATCACTGTGAATGTAAATGATGTATTATGCATGTTAAATTATAAATAATAATACACATGACTTTAATTGTACAGGAATGGCGTATATTAGCTGTGTATGTAACTTGTACATGTGCAGTCACACCTGGTTTATCCGACACTGGTTTATCCGAAAACCTCATTTATCCGACATTCTGCTGTGAATCATCACCACTACTCTGTGTGCAATTACCCTGATTTATCCAACACCTGGTTTATCCGACACATTTTATGTGGAACAAATATGGTCGGATAGACCAGGGCCCACTGTACATAGGCGTATAGGAACTTGCAGGGGGAACAGGGGACTTAAAATTTGGCTCACAAATAGGGTCCCAATATAATACATGTGTCTACATGTTTGTTGTTGTATATATGCTCTATATCTAGAATCTGAGTGTTCCTACGTCCCTACATAATGTGTATGTAGACATGTGTGTATGTATAATTAGTGTGTAGTACACTATATACAGTGTAACTTCTCTAAACCGAACACCCTTGGGACCAAAGAAATAGTTCAGTTTAGAGAGGTTTCCGGATTAGAGAGGTTCTGTATGTACAGCAAATATAGGGAGCAGGACTTGAAAACATGTCCAGTTTAGGGAGGTTTTCAGAATACAGAGGGTTCGGTTTAGAGAGGTTTCACTGTAATACATACATACTAGATGTCACACACATGTACAAGCAAGTACGGTAATTGGAATTGCCAGTGTGTGTACTCTTTTACTAGTTTTGACTGTACCGAATCTTCAGCTGAGCTTGCATCAACCTCTCCATGCACAACAACCACTGTCAGCAACAACATGATCAGATTAGATGGCTTCTTTCCCACACCAGACAAGAGCCACCATTGCATGCACTGCACCAGATATATGTACTCAGTCTCATGCTGAATTAATGATACTTTGAATTCTGATGAGGTCCAAATGCAGGGTGTGTGTATGTGGTAACCTAGACATCAATAAAGCACATGCAGTGCAGTGATATAATAGAGGTGCATGCAGATATGTATGTGGAGTGCAGGGGTATATATATATGAAACTAGGGGGGTCTGGGGGCATGCCCCCCCCTCCAGGGAAAATTTGAGTTTTTAGGTGAGATAATGTTGCATTTGAGGCCATTTTAGACCATTCAAGGCCAATCTTCACACTCAAGTAGGGCCTTCTCTATAGTAATACAATGAGTGCCTGTGTGTATACATGTGCACACATATACGTGTGTGCGTGCATGCATGCGTGTATGTGTGTGTGTGTGTGTGTGTGTGTGTGTTTGTGCACGCCCAGATATATTATGGAGTGCAGGAGTATGCATACTTAACTAGACGGGTCTTGGGGCATGCCCCCTAGGGAAAATTTGAGTTTTTAGATTGTATAATGTTGCATTTGAGGCCATTTTAGACCATTCAATACTGATTTTGACACTCAAGTAGTTCCTTCTCTATAGTAGTGAAACAAGTGCCTGTGTGTATACATGTGCATAGATGTGTGTACATGTGTGTGTGTGTGTGTGTGTGTGTGTGTGTGTGTGTGTGTGTGTGTGTGTGTGTGTGTGTGTGTGTGTGCGTGTGTGTGTATGTATGTGCCTGTGTGCATGTGTGTGTGTGTGTGTGTGTGTGTGTGTGTGTGTGTGTGTGTGTGTGTGTGTGTGTGTGCGCGTGTGTGTATGTATATATGTGCCTGTGTGCATGTGTGTGTGTGTGTGTGTGTGTGTGTGTGTGTGTGTGTGTGTGTGTGTGTGTATGTATGTGCCTGTGTGCATGTGTATGTGTGTGTGTGTGTGTGTGTGTGTGTGTGTGTGTGTGTGTGTGTGTGTGTGTGTGTGCGTGTGTGTACACGCCCTGATATATTATGGAATGCAGGAGTATACATACTTAACTAGAGGGGTCTTGGGGTATGCCCTCTAGGGAAAATTTGAGTTTTTAGGTTATATAAGGTTGTATTTGAGGCCATTTTAGATCATTCAAGGTAAATTTTGACACTCAAGTAAGTCCTATGTATACTCCATAGTAATTTGTATTGCAGTTGGAATTTTTTTGAGGTGGAATTAAGCTAGGGAGTTTAGGGTGGAAGCTTCCCCCCCCACTGGATAGAACCCTGAAATGGCAGTGGATCTGGAAAACTGACGTTTGCTTTGCATGCATTGAGGTCTGGTGCATGAGACTATATCAAGTGCACACTATAACTAAATGTCCAAAAAAATCATATAATTATTGTTATTATTAAGTACATATGCATTGATGGGCTCTATATAAATCACATGTACTTCACCTCCGGTCACAAACTGCCCATCCTAAAGTATTATGGACATATATCAATTTATTGATTATAAACAGGAAAATGGCACAAAAGAATGTAATGCAAAAATCTGCAACCACCTACAAAGTCACTAGCTGTAGCAATACAGGATATAGTCCTACCTTCACACTGCTTAGTACTGAATAATAGTAGTTTTCTTATGTGTCTATTAGGGTTTACTTGAGTAATCCATCTGCATGCTATCTGATAACAAAGATTTCCATTATCTCTGTTGTAACATCTTCATTACCATTATATAGCCCATTACAGCACCATCTGACCTCGATGTCATCCGTAGTCTCACAAGGTAGTGTACTACAGAACCATGGCAACCCACTAGTAGAGCAACAGTTACTTCCTGCAACACACCCCTTACCATCCCACAAGGGGTCATTGGAAAACCATTGAACCTCCACTCCACCAATGTTCCCAGATTCACAGTGATAGTGATTGCCAACAAAGGAAGGAGGTGCTGTCCCTGGACGGGCTGCACATGGACAGTTACTACCTGAATCATGATCTTCAGAATATCCAGCTGCATATGTCCAAATATGTTTTCTAGGATGTCCATGTGTGATGGATAGACCGTCCACATAAGCACCATTGATGCCATTACGTTTTGAAGCAAAACTATCAGGTGAATGATAAGCATACCCAATAGCCCTCCCACACACTCTGGTGTAGGGAATACCACATGTGGAGTACGTGACTGAGGAACATCCGGTGGACACAGACCTGGCACACATTCGTTTTGGAGAAGTGATTGTTCTGAGTGGAGAAGGACAGGTATCACTTGGATCGGTCATATCAATGTGGGCCACTCTCATCCATCCTCCTCTGATCCCACAGCGTGTGTCTTCCATGTTGCAGTAGACTCTTTTTATGATAATGTTCCCATCTATTTCTCCCTTGATCCAGTAGTATCCCGAAGTAGCATTGTTTTGATAACAGAGGAAGATAGCCCTACACGAAGATGCAGGTTTATCTTGAGTCATTCCAATCCCTGGGCAGTTGTTGCCTTTAACTTCAGCAGTGAATTGTTGTTTAACATCCTTTGTAAGGTCTTCCTTGAGGCGAAGATAGTCTAGATGTGATATTGTTGTGGGAGGTCCAGGTGGACCATCACGGCCATCTCTCCCCGGAGGTCCTCTACAACAGGGATTACATTGATGGGTTTTGTTGTCAGCAATCTCAATCTGATCGTCATGGTGACCTCTTCCATCCACAGCGAGCGTAACAAAAGAGAAGATAGCAAGAGCTTCAGTTGTAAGCAGAAAAGTCTTCATTGCTAATGTTCAACAGGTACTGTTTGCAGCAGCACTTGACTGCACATGAATGAACCAACAGATCAGTTTCTTTTATACCCTTGTGTGTTGCTATTCTCCAGTGGAATGTGAACATGTTCCCTGCACATGTACACCTGCTGAGTAAAGTTTCAAATGATTCGTTTCTCATATAGAATTAACACAATATAATATTAATAATTATTATTATTATCAGATTACCCAAAATTGTATTCATAGGTCATTTCTATTTCACCCCGGCAATCTTCAGTTCATACCAAATTTAAACCTATCTTTATAGTCACTGTGAAGCATTTCCATGGAGTGCCATATGATGTGATCATGATTGTATCATGTGAATGCATATGTAAAATTACATTTGCATCTGTCGTCTATACCTTTTCTATCTACGTAGATGCATGCTATCACAATATCTATTCATGAATACATGCAGTGGAAACTCATTATGTTATTGAAAAAAATCACACTTACAAATCTGTGAATTTAATTTCTTCATAATATATAGTATTATAGTGAATAAATTCGTGTGACACAGTTAATGTTATACTCTGCGGATTTATATTAACTGATTATTATTATTAAATAGAGAATTTGTGATATGGTCAGTGGAAATTCAAAATGCCCCCCCCCCCTGGCCCCCCGAGATTCATTGTCACAGTAATGAGATTCCACTGATCCAGTATATTGCACATGCACCCCTTTTGATTGATGGAATTACACATGCACACTTTAATTCTGTCAGCTCACATTACAGTACATTTTTGCTTTATTGTCTGGCGCACATGTTGCATTTGCTTGAAAATGGTATCATGTAATACATACATAATATATAGAGAGTGAACGTGTGGGAACGTGGATGATGCACATGCATGTGTACAACTGCATAATACTGGCCATACATGTGTATGTCATGTGTGTATGTAACAGTACCAAAGATAATGCATAAAACTATAGATGTCACATGCACGCACGCATGCACACATGCACACTCGCATGCACAAATGCATAGACATAGGTAGCAGGGGGGCAGGGGGGGCTTGGCCTCCTCTCTTTTAGTGAATATATAGGACCCCAATACCGTACATGTGTCTACATGTTGTTGTTGCATGCCCTATGTCTAGAATCTTCTGCCATCCCCCCCCCCCCCCTCCACTGGTGTGAATGTTCCTGTTACCCTGATGTGGGTAATTGGAATTGTCAATGTGTGTGCTGATTTCCACTGAAATACTAAATCTTAAGCTGAGCTTGCGTCATTTTCTCTACTACAACTGTAGTCAGCAACAGTATCAGATTGATTAGTCATGGCTTCATTCCCAGAACAGGCAAGTGTACGCATACCATCACACCAGCTAGTATTCATTCTGATACTGCGAATATTGATAAAATCCAAATTTAGTGGTAATGCCGGGAGACCTGGATCCTCGTTATTTACATTAGGGCCTCATGCATGAGACTATATGCATATCAAGTGCATATACAATATGACATTGTTGACAAAATTGCAAAATTAATTTAAATTACATAACATGTAATTGTACACATGTATGGGCTCTGAATCAGATATATAATAATATTGTATATGATTGTGAAACCACTAAATTTAGCTTTGGGGCAGCTTTGTTTGTTCTTAGTAAGGAGGCTTAGAATGTCCCCTTTAATTTGGTTATACATCAAAATTGTACTAACTATGTAGAGAGCTATATAGGAATTATAATTCATTGGACCTCATGCAAGCTGTGTCCTTATAAGCTTTTCTTGAGATATACAGTGAAACCTTTGTAATAAGGACACCACTGGGCCACAATAAGCTGTCCTGTACAGTGAAACCTCTGTAATAAGGACACCACTGGGACCACAATAAGCTGTCCTGTACAGTGAAACCTCTGTAATAAGGACACCATTGGGACCACAGTGAGCTGTCCTGTACAGTGAAACCTCTGTAATAAGAATTACACCACTGGACCACAGTAAGCTGTCCTGTTCATGGAGGTGTACCGTGTCCTTAATTTGGAGGATTTAACTGTACACATGCCAATATAAGGGTCTTCAAATGGGACAGAGCAATAGTGTCCTGTTTAAGGAGGTTTCTGCATTTCAGAGTTGTCCTTTAAACAAAGGTTTTACTGTATAGAGGTTTATCATTGGCAAACTTTAAATTGTCCTTTAGGCTTATTGAAGGGAGACCATGCATTATTGCTGGCTAGCTCTGCTGTACACAGAATATGCATATTCTCCCTTTCCGGTATAACGAAAACAATCTCCATTGGTAAGTTTTACATGCAAGAAGTAATGGCAGAAAAGAGATGAACACAGAAATCTGTATGCACTCAATACATACATGTATAGTGAGCCATGGCCACCTATACAAGGTAGCACTGCAGCAATTAATATAATATAGTATTAGTCCTATACTAAAACAGTTACTGTTTACTGAATAGTACTGATTTATATACAACATTTAGGCAAGTTTCATTTTGTATGCTATCAGATAACAAAGATCTCCAGTAGTTCTGTTGTAACATCTTCACCTCTAGGTTGTGGCTCATCACAGCACCATCTGACCTCAATGTCATCTGTAGTCTCACAAGGTAGTGTTCTACAGAACCATGGCAACCCACTAGTAGAGCAGCAGTTATTTCCTGTAACACACCCCTTACCATCCCACAAGGGGTCATCGGTGTACCATTGGTACCCAACTTCTCCAACGTTCCCAGATTCACAGTGATAGTGATTCCCTACGAAGGAAGGAGGAGCAGGTCCTGGATGAACTGCACATGGACAGTTATATTTATTGCTATTGTGATCTTCAGAATATCCAGCTGCATATGTCCAAATATGTTTTCTAGGATGTCCATGAGTGATGGATAGACCGTCCACATAAGCACCATTGATACCATTACTTTTTGGTTCAAAAGCATCAGGTGAACCATAAGCATACCCAATAGCCCTCCCACACACTCTGGTGTAGGGAATACCACATGTGGAGTACGTGACTGGGGAACATCTACCAGACACAGACCTGGCACACATCCGTTTTGGAGAAGTGATTGTTCTGAGTGGAGAAGGACAGGTATCATCTGGATCGGTCATATCAATGTGAGCCACTCTCATCCATCCTCCTCTGATCCCACAGTGTGTGTCTTCCATGTTGCAGTAGACTCTTTTTATGATAATGTTCCCATCTATTTCTCCCTTGATCCAGTAGTATCCCGAAGTAGCATTGTGTTGATAACAGAGGAAGATAGCCCTACATGAAGAAGCAGGTTTATCTTGAGTCATTCCAATCCCCGGGCAGTTGTTGCCTTTAACAGCAGTCTGATTTGCAGTGACTTCAGCAGTGAATTGTTGTTTAACATCCTTTGTAAGGTCTTCCTTGAGGCGAACATAGTCTACATGTGATATTGTTGTGGGAGGTCCAGGTGGACCATCCCGGCCATCTCTCCCCGGGGGTCCTCTACAACAGGGATTACTACATTGATGGGTTTTGTTGTCAGTGATCTCAATCTGATCCTCATGGTGACCTTTTCCATCCACAGGGAGTGTTGCAAAGGAGAAGATGACAAGAGCTCTGGTTGCAAGCAGATAGGACTTCATTGCCAACTTGTCAGCATGTAGATGGATTTTTCAGTACTTGTGATTGAATGAGCCAATTTTTGCATTTCTTTTATACCCTTGTGTTTGTGTGTTATCCTCTGCATGTCCACCATTCATATAAGTATATAATTGCATCCGTCAGCTACCTTTTCTACGGATGCACCAATCCACCCACATGTACTGTACGCATGAGCTTATTTTGATTGATTACGGGTTCATGTCAGTTCACATATAATACTATAGCATTGTACTTTTGCCTCATTGTCTGCTGTACATATAACACATACAATGAGTAAGGTGAACACATGCTGTGAATATTATTATTCAGAATTAATGAACATATCTGTGTGCATGCACTTGTATTATTATAATAATATTATTATATTATACACTAGTATATGTATTGTACATAATACTTACTATTTACTGTAGACACCACACACAATGTAGGTAACAGGAATCACCTCCCAGTGTGTGAACTGGATGCTTTCACTAATTTTAAAGTACAGTAACTGTAGTTCTTCAGCTGAGCTTGCATCATCTTCTCCACAACAACCGCTGTCAGCAACAATGTGATCACATCAGATGGCTTCTTTCCCACAACAGCCAAGAGCCATCCCACCATGCAGGTCTGGTACTCATTTAGCATATACATGATACTTTTAATTTTGATGAGCTTCAAGTGGCATGCAATGGATCAGGAAAACTGCATGGGCAATTTGCTTGCATGCATTGTGCACGATCTGGTGCATGAGACTGTATCAAGTATGCAAGTACGTACAGTGACTACAGCTAAATGTCCATGCAACTATATATATATTTGTTATGTACTATACCATGTATATGCATATGGACTCTAAATCACATGCATGTGCATTTCATCTCCCATACGGTCTATCATCCCATGCATGCAATTTGAAGGTAATATTAAATAAGTACGGAAGTAAGACTTAAGTGAATCATATACTATATAGGAAAATGGCACAAACAAATTAAATGCAACGAAAACTCAGCGGCAGCCCCCTACAAAGTCACTCTACTGTGGTAGGATTTAGTTGTATATCTTCACACTGTTTAGGAATAGTTTTTATACTTGTCTATATTACTAAGTTTCACTATTATACTACCTATTTAGTGTATCCTTTTAAAATGTATGCTATCACATAATAAAGATCTCCAGTAGTTCTGTGCCAATTTCTTCATTACCTTTGTATGGCCCATTGCAACACCATCTGACCTCAATGTCATCTGTAGTCTCACAAGGTAGTGTTCTACAGAACCATGGCAACCCACTAGTAGAGCAGCAGTTACTTCCTGCAACACACCCTTCACAGTCCCA
Source organism: Halisarca cf. caerulea (assembly GCA_963170055.1). Classification (NCBI taxonomy): domain Eukaryota; kingdom Metazoa; phylum Porifera; class Demospongiae; order Chondrillida; family Halisarcidae; genus Halisarca; species Halisarca cf. caerulea. The sequence continues at coordinate 1,368,932 of CAUJGJ010000185.1, read as the reverse complement.
CAAGGGGTCATTGGAAAACCATTGAACCTCCACTCCACCAATGTTCCCAGATTCACAGTGATAGTCATTGCCAACAAAGGAAGGAGGTGCTGTCCCTGGACGAGCTGCACATGGACAGTTACTGTCTGTAGCATGATCTTCAGAATATCCGGCTGCATATGTCCAAATATGTTTTCTAGGTTGTCCATGAGTGATGGATAGACCATCCACATAAGCACCATTGATATCAATACTTTTTGAAGCAAAAGCATTAGGTGAATAATAAGCATACCCAATAGCCCTCCCACACACTCTGGTGTAGGGAATACCACATGTGGAGTATGTGACTGAGGAACATCCTCTGGACACAGACCTGGCACACATTGGTTTTGGAGAAGTGATTGTTCTGAGTGGAGAAGGACAGGTATCATCTGGATCGGTCATATCAATGTGGGCCACTCTCATCCATCCTCCTCTGATCCCACAGCGTGTGTCTTCCATGTTGCAGTAGACTCTTTTTATGATAATGTTCCCATCTATTTCTCCCTTGATCCAGTAGTATCCCGAAGTAGCATTGTGTTGATAACAGAGGAAGATAGCCCTACACGAAGAAGCAGGTTTATCTTGAGTCATTCCAATCCCTGGGCAGTCGTTGCCTTTAACAACAGTCTGATTTGCGGTGACTTCAGCAGTGAATTGTTGTTTAACATCCTTTGTAAGGTCTTCCTTGAGGCGAACATAGTCTACATATGATATTGTTGTGGGCGGTCCAGGTGGACCATCCCGACCATCTCTCCCCGGGGGTCCTCTACAACAGGGATTACATTGATAGGTTTTGTTGTCAGCGATCTCAATCCGATCCTCATGGTGACCTTTTCCATCCACAGGGAGTGTGGCAAAGGAAATGATCAGAGCTCCAGTTGTAAGCAGAAAGAATTTGAACTTCATTGCCAGCTGATGCCTAACAGCAGACCAATGCTGATTTAATGTCTTGTGAATAAATATTCGAGTCAATTTTTCAGTTTCTTTTATATGTGTGCATAGGCCATCCTATGGGCCTATGGTAACCATTTGTCTAAAGCTGCAGGCGTTCAGAGATCAGTATAGCCCATGCATACATATCATATGCTATTTTTATAATACTAATAGGTGTATCTATATTATTTTATGTTGTATACCATTATGTTGTATATTCAACAAATTATATATGACTTTATACCTGGGCCATTAAAGATACTTCTGTCCATGGTCACATGAATTGCTGATGTGTGTAGGTTGCTATGGTTAAAAGCAAACCTGTTGACTCCTCTGCTGAGACTACTTCTGTAGCTTTCAATTGTGCCTTCCACAACATGTGAACAGATGGCTTCTTTCACATGTATAATGGCTCAGTGTATTTGCCCCACAACATGTTTTCTTCAGCTGATGTGGATGGTATCCAGTGCAAGCTGTCATAACTTATTAGTCTTGGAATTAGCTGTGCTTGCTTGTTGAAAGCAGTGTAACTCTTCATATTACACTGAAGTGTAATGGTGCTTACTGTATACACACACACACACACACACACACACACACACACACACACACACACACAGACACATGCATGCACACACGCAAGACACACACACAAGCACGCACGCACACACACACACACACACACACACACACACACACACACACACACACACACACACACACACACACACACACACACACCACATGCACACACACAGACACATGCATGCACACACGCAAGACACACACAAGCACGCACGCACGCACGCACACACACACACACACACACACACACACACACACACACACACACACACATGCAAGAACATGCACACATGCAAACACATGCACACACACACACACACACACACACACACACACACACACACACACACACACACACACACACACACACACACACACATACGTATACACACACACATGCAAAACACACACGCCTAAAATGCATATTATGTGAACATGTGCACTCACAAATGTGCAGCACTTCTTTATGCACACTGTCTCAATATGAACATGGATCTACATGCATGCATTCATCCATTAATTCACACACAAAGCTCAAAAATAAACGTACATGTACTGCGAATAAAATTATGCTACGCTGATCGGAAAGGACAGCGTGGATATCACGTGCTCACATCAAAATGGCGCCCTACATAGCTCCTGAAGTTTCTCCTCGCAGTGGTTTCTGGGGCGAGGCCACAGTTGGTATGGATTGGTGTGAGGAGAACTACGTTGTGTCAGACTACGTTGCAGAGTTCTGTACGTTCGTTGTTTGCGAGTACGCACTGTGTTGCTTGGTCTGTAGGTTTGTGGTATGCTTTCTAGTTCCATGGTTTTATACTCTGTGTGTGTGTGAATGTGCAGTTCGGTGCCATATACGTGTACTTAAACGCTGCTAGTGTAGAAATTTAACTCACACATGTAAATTTTCTCACGTACATCATAGACGCTATGCGTACATAGACGAATGCTGAGGCACATTTTTGAATGTGTATTCAGTGGATCTTGGCTAGCTAGTAGCGTAGGTTAGAGTATCTATGGTGGCATCAAGGGCAAATTAATACGTGCGTGCGTCCTCCATCAGAAATGGTTATCATCAAGGCCATTTTCAGTATGATAGAAATTGTCCGGGGAGGGGGAGGGGTGGTTTGGGGGACAGAAAGCAAAATTATATTCTAATCATGAATATGGAAGCATACGTGCGTTATTGTCCACAATCCCAAGTAGGGTAATGTACTATCAATAGGAGAGGAGGGAGGAGTGAGCCCTAATGGGGTGGGGAGGGAGCAATGAGTACCAGTGGCAGAAGAAATTTGTCTGGTACGGCTTAGTCTCGCGACGCCAGACCATTTCCCCCCAGAAAACTTCTCCCAGTAAAAATGGAGGGGGAAGTGGTCTGGCGCCGCGAGACTAGGTACGGCTTGGGTTGGAACTGTCGTATCATGCATGGGAATATTCCTCAGGAATATATAATTATTTTACTTGTCAATGATTATTATGGTCACGGCTATCAACATCTTCAGTCTTGTTGGTCCACACTAAATCTGTCATCACGACAAATCGCTACAAAATGGCATCTAGCTCAAGTAGCGATTTGACTATACAGTGGGACCTCTCTAATCCAGACCCCTAAATTGGAGACACCCCTCTTATGTGGACACATTCCACGGGAGCCAAATGACTCTCCATGCTTTGCCATAATACATTCTCAACCCCTGAAATGAGGACACCTCAAGAATCAGGACAATCCTCTCTGGTCCCAAGGTGTCTGGAATAGAGGGGTTCCACTGTAGATGAAATTCCTGACAATGCTAGCATGTAATAATTGTTGGAAAGTGGATTGTCACTAAAGGAGAAAACCACTTGCCTTCAGTAGACAGTAACAGTTTCCTGCTACAAATAAGGTAGGTTTGGTACGGCTCATGCAACCGCTACTGCTGGTGATTGGTTTGGGTGTAGCCGTGGTAGTCGTAGCGTTTCCGCCGCCTCTGAGTACCCACTGTCCATGTGTATGCACTGTTGTTGATACTTGCTAACCAAGCTCAGCAGAGCCAGCCCAACCTCACGTTCCACCACTACAGGGAACACAGTGAGCTGTGTGTCCATGGTGATACCTCCGTTGGTGGGCATGTACCAGTGCCAGAGACAGAGATTGGAGCCACGTTACACCATCAGCTACTTAACACTGCTGGGTAGGTGTGTGTGTGTGTGTGTGTGTGTGTGTGTGTGTGTGTGTGTGTGTGTGTGTGTGTCCGCGTGTGTGTATGTACAGTATGTGTATGTGTGTTTGTGTGTGCGTACATGTGCATATACGTGCACGCGCATGTGTGTATGCGTGCCTACCTGCATGCATGTTGGTGTTTGTGTGTGTGTGTGTGTGTCTGTGTCTGTGTGTGTGTGTGTGTGTGTGTGTGTGTGTGTGTGTGTGTGACACTCACACACAAACCTGTGCATGTGTGGACATAGTATAGAATCCACATACAAATGCAGTGTTGGCATCCGTGGTGCCTACTTCCCCAATGCAGTATGAAGCATGGCTTGTATGCATCACATCTTCCTTTGATCTCACATGCACACCACAGCTGTGGGCCTAGGATCAATACTGTTTCATGGAACACTGCTCTATGAGATGCAGGTGAGGTCTCTCTCTCTTTTTTTTTTTTTTTCACCAATCACCATAATTATTGAACAAGCTCCACAGCATACAAAGAAACTGAAGCTCATGCAATAAGGGGACAGGTGGGGGAGGTGATTCCAACACTGCCAAATGTTTTGAAGGACAAACATGCACAGTACAAGTTGGGCCTCCTAATATGAACAAACAAGTGCAATACAAGTAATAATACAGTAGTACAGAGATAGTCAGTCAGGTTGTTGCCAGTTGCGAAGGCACCAGATGCGGAAAGAGCCTGAGATGGCTCTGCGGATCATCTCCTCTTCCAATGCCAGCTTGTCCTTGTGGGGGGCCTTCACCAGGTTGTAAAAGCTGTTGAGGCTCTGTCTGTGTAGAAACCCCCTTGACCCAACCTCCACAGTGACCAAGGTGGTTCTGAATCCGTTTTCCCTGCAGCAAGCGACAAGCGGGCTGTACTTCTCTTGCTTGCGATCAGCAGCTTCCACAATGCCAGTCTCAAATGGAA
>CAUJGJ010000185.1:1344274-1351774 GCA_963170055.1 Halisarca cf. caerulea | reverse complement strand
AACATCAAACCTTGACATCTCACACAGACCAGACAGCAGACCGATGTTCGATGGACACTATGGGGAGATGGTGGACCTAGTGGACCTCTCTCAGGTGACCAAGAAGAGAAGCAGCTACCTGGAGAAGGAAAACATCGAAGAAAAACAGCCAAAGAAAGATTCAAGACGTCCCTCTAACCTCTTCAAGTGGATCAAGCAGAAAATGTCTTCCAGTGAAGGACCCCCAAAACCAAAGGAGATGAAGGAGTCCGATACAAAGAAAGGCGCCAAGAAAGGCAAGAAGAAGTTATCACAGTCTGACGTTCCCGATCTTCTTCCGCTAAAGGTCTTGGAGGAGAAGGTAGCTAAAGAGATCAAGGAGCATGAGAGGGGAGAGAGTGTTGAGCAAGTGGATGAAGAAGTGACTAAAGTGGATGGAGAAGAGATTGTGCAAAAGAGAGGAGAAGTTGAGAAAGAGAGCAGACCTATTGTGCAAGAAGGAGAGAGAGTTGGGCCAGACAGCAGAGAAGTTGCACAAGAAGGACAAGAAGTTATGCAAGAGAACAGAGAAGTTGTGCAAGAGGAGATGGATATCATAGCCATCAACAACAGTACTGTGGAAGAGCCAGTAGTAACACCCCAGAAGGACCAACCATTGGAAAGAGCAAAGGAAGACACTTTAGGGGACTCGCAAATGACAGAAGACAGTCTGTTCCAGTCCATGGAAGAAAAGAAGAAGAAGAAACCAAAGCCTGTTCGACAACCAAGTGCGGAGAAGATTGTCATTCGAGAAGGAGACAGGAAGGACGTCAATGTCGACTTCATCAAACTTCGCAGCTTCTACCACAAGCGGTACAGTCAGCTGAACGACTCCGATTTCTCATCTCCAGAGGCCAGTGATAGTGAGGAGCTGTCAAAGTCTAAACGGACACATTCCCAATTTGAGAAATTTGGAGTGGAAGTGGGAGAGGATGGTATCCCGGTGGTGCCCAAGAAAACCATTAGTCGTCAGCTGGAGGAAGATTTTGATGCTATGTTACATGGGGAAACATCATTGACCTCGCCCACCTCCCGAAATGAGGGCGTGGTCTCTCCTCTCAGTGATATCACTGATCCCAACATGACGGAAGTGCCTATTGATGTGGATGTCAATATCGATTTTGATTCAAGTGACGTAGTTAACATTTCATTTCAGGGGAAGCCATCTTCCACACCAAGACCTCCCCAGGATCAGGTTGCCAAGGTTACCAAAAGAACATCATCTTCAAAGTCCCCGCCCTCTTCAGCTCTTAGTGATGTTAATGAGGAATTAAGCCCGGAGAAAGGAAAAGGTTTGGAGAGGAAATTGAGCGTTAAAGAAATGGCTCAGAGAATGTCGGGATCCATTCCCATGGCAACGCCATACGTCCGAACACTATCCGAGATCAAGAGAGCTTCCATGTCTAGGGACACCATTCCTGTACCTCACAGTCCCACCACACCCACCGACACACCCACAGACACACCCACTGACACACCCACCGACACACCCTTCAAACGAGTGGGAGTCAAAACAGAAGGCAGGGTAGAAGAAGTACAAACCACCGAGGTGCCGCCTGTAAAGGATACAGAGAAGGAAGGGGAGGACGTTCTCACACCTTTGAAGCGAATTCCCTCAAACATGAGAAAGCAAGCACTGCCTCAAAACGAGAGAGGTCGGATAGATGGGCTTAGCAATGGTGGTGATGGTTCCCATGACAACAGTGACCAAACCCATCTTAAACGCACACTATCCCCGCCCTCGGGAGCGATGCTATCGACATTCATACACACCTCGGACAGCAAGTACCTGAAGCAGGTGAAGCTGCAACATGAGGAGGACCAGCGAAACCTGGCAGTGAGGACAGCTCAGGAGTTGTTACAAATGGCCGCTCCTCAGGATGAACTGGAACAGAATCTACAGCTTTACGTGATGACCGGGAACATGGAGCCCAAGATTTTTGAAGTGGTGTGTGTGTGTGTGTGTGTGTGTGTTTGTGTGTGTGTGTGTGTGTGTTTGTGTGTGTGTGTGTGTGTGTGTGTGTGTGTGTGTGTGTATGTGGAATGTTCACATCATCGCATTTCTGTTTTTTTGATGTGTATATTGTTTGTTCTAATCATGTGCTACATATTTATATATATATATATATATATATATATATATATACTGTAGTGGAATCTCTGAATGAAGGACACTTTAGGACAGCTTCTTTTGTCCTATGAAGAGGTTGTCCCCTTTGGGAGGTTTAAAATGTGTTGGAAGTATGGGAAGGAAAATTTGTAGATCTCAAGCTGTGTCCTCTGTAGAGAGGTGTCCTTATTTCAGAGTTTCCACTATCAGAGATACCACCTTATCATACTGTTCTTCCTCCACACACAGCCTTGTAGCACTGAAGGTGGTCAAGCAGGAAAGGAGTGTGTTTGCTTGCAGGTTTGCTGGACAGTATATCTCACATTGTCTTATATCATTTCATGTCATCTCAGTAGTTGTGTTTACCTACCGTATGTACATAGATTGCCACACATTCCCTATCCACCCACTCCCCACTATCCACCCACTCCCCACTATCCGCCCACTCCCCCACTATTCACCCACTCCCCCACTATTCACCCACTTCCCACTATCCACCCACTCCCCACTGTCCGCCCACTCCCCACTATCCACCCACTCCCCGCTATTTTCTCTATAGATCCTTAGTCCCCTCTCCTCTGTTGTTTGTCTATCTGTCTATCTGTGTAGTTTCCCATCACCTGTGCAGTCTGTTTGTTCTCTCCTCCAGACCCCCCCCCATTTTTCCCAACCACTCTCCTCCCTCTACCCTCCACCCTTCTCTCTATCCACCACCCTCCACTCCACCCCCTTCCACCCTCCACTCCACCCTCCCTTCCACCCTCCACTCCACCCTCCACTCCCCCTCCACTCGACCTTCCCCTCCACCCTCACTCTACCTTCCCCTCCACCCTCCACCCTTTCCTCCACTGCACCCTCCCCACCACCCTCCACTTCACCCTCCCCTCCTCCCTCCCCTCCTCCCTCCCTCCCTCCACTCCACCCTCCCCACCACCCTCCACCCTCCCCATCACCCTCCACCCTTCCCTCCACTCCACCCTCCCCTCCTCCCTCCCCTCCACCCTCCCCATCACCCTTCACTCCACCCTCCCCACCACCCTCCACTCCTCCCTCCCTCCTCCCTCCCCTCCACCCTTCCCTCCAAACCACCCTCCCCACCACCCTCCACTCCTCCCTCCCTCCCTCCCTCCTGTAGGTTGAGTGTGCTTATCCTCCTCAAGCTCACATCTTTGTTCACACGGAAAATGAGGTGTGTGTTTACTGTACGTGTGTATGTACGTATGTACGTAGTGTATGTACATATTTATGTAAATTATGCAGTAGAGCACACATTAACATGCATACATGACAACACGTGTGTATTTTCTTGAACTCACTGACAACGCACACGTGTGCACACACACACACACACACACACACACACACACACACACACACACACACGCACACACACACACACACGCACACACACACACACACACAACACACACACACACACACACACACATACACACACACATGCTTACTGTATCTATTCTATAGGTTCCATCTCCTGAAGCTCTTGAAATAGTGAGAAAAATATTGAGAAGTGTTCCTGGAAAACCAGTCGTCTACAGAGAGGTTAGTCATTTGCATACACACATAGACACATAGACACACACACACACACACACACACACACACACACACACACACACACACACACACACACACACACACACACACACACACACACACACACACACACACACACACACACACACACACACACACACACACACACACACACACACACACATACACACACACACACACACACACACACACACACACACACACACACACATGCCCACAGTAACATGGCTGTCTCCACCTCAGGTTGTGGGACATGAATCCGTTCTCTTCTCAAATCACTTCCCCTCGAAAGTGACAGAACCTTCCAAGCCTTTCGTCAACCTCTGTGTGCCTGGCCTCCTGCAATTATACAGGTAACACCACTATGTTATGATCCTATTTATACTATACATATACACAATTGCATATACTGTAGAAGTACAGTATGTTATGTTAGTTGTACGTACAGTTTCTGAGTATAGCCAGCATCGCAATATTGCAGTCATGAGTGAATCTGTCTTGTCAAAGAAGAAAATGCACGAGAATAGAGATTAATTGAATCGAGATTAATTGTATTATTGAATAGTGACTGTTTTGTAGCGTATGCACTGTGCATATGTTGGCGGGACATACTGTCAGTGCTTGTGGTCAGAGGTACGTATGTACATATGTAGTAGCAGAACTGGTTTCAAAGCTGCTTGTGCAGCAAGACTTATCTAATCCAGACCACAGTGAGTCAGCCATGTTTTCTATCCCTGCCATTCTCTCTCTGGTGGCTCCAGTAGCTAACCACATGTGAGAACAGCTCTGACTATTCTGTCCACCTCTCCAATTTGCCCAAATTCTTATAATCCCTAGGTGGCTGGAGTGGAGAGGTTTCCTGTATCTAATGGGAGCGGAATAAGAAGTTTGTACATACTTTCAGTATGTACAGTGAAACCTCTCCAGTCCGGCCACCTTGGGACCAAGAAATTGGGCCGGAGTAGAGAGTTGGCAGAATAGGCAGGTTCATCCCAATATATGGGTGACAGTATGGCCAGTTTAGACAGTGTGGCCGATTTACAGAGAATCGGATCAGAGAGGTTTTACTGTATATATTATGAATCTTTCCGGCCCTGTCTTATTATAACATTATAGCATCTGTTACCATGGTAACAGTATGATTATACAGTGATTTTATAATGTATAAAACATGGGCGTCCAACTCACGGTGAGTTTATACTTGGAAACTTGTGTTTTCAGGCAAATACCTCTCTGTAATGTTCCTTGAAGAACTTTCTGAAGAAACATGCTACCAATCGAACCCAAACGAAGCCAATCTTTGCCACTGCGAGAAGCGAACTTATCATCGTAGCCGAGAAAGTCTTCTTTGGGGATTCTTATCGCCGATTCCCTTCGGAAACTCGATAGTTAACGTTCAAATTGCTTCGTCAAATTCCTGAAACTCAAGAACACTTGCCCAAAGTCCACGAACGGATGCATAGGCACTTGGGCTGTATGGCATATAAAATGCACTCACCCTCGGGTGCTTCGCACCCTCGGGACTCGGCATTTTATATGCCATACAGCCCTCGCGCCTATGTCTTAACTACTAAGTATTGTATTTGTTATATTTGTAATATAAATATAACAAATTATGTAATGGGGAGCGTCCTTTACACCTTCCACCTTTTCGGCTATTGCTGTTGGCGCTCCTCACCCGTGGGTAGTCTGTCAAGCTGAGATAGAGCATGAAGAACATTCGCTGGATCAGGCTTCCTTCTTCTACGTTGGCAGTTGCCCGGGTGAATTGAGGAGTGCGTTCTTCTTTGCACCTCCCGTCATTCTGGCATTTGCTGCTGGCGCCTCCTTGTATTTGCCTATGGACAGCTACGACGGGAAGAGAGCTTACTTGCGTTGTCGATGACAATAATTATAGGCCTAAGAACAATTAGTGACTTGTTGTAGATTACTATCTACTATCTAACTACTACTATCTAATAATAATAAAAATAATAAAATTTTAATAAAAATTATGTAATATTATAATTATTATTATTATCATTATAGGAAAAGGTGATAAGTAAATAAAATATTGTGATGAGAAAAATGTTATTAATAACAATAATAATATTGTAACTAACACATGTATATGCATACAGAAACAAAACAGTACACCTATACATCCAAAGAAAAAAAAACAATCAAATATAAGCGAAAGACAACAAACAAAACAAACAAAACACAAAAAAGTAGTCTATTGCATTGATCTGCGGACGGACAATGTATTGCCCTTTTGAACAGCAACGGACAGTCGTTGGGCAAGATGGCAATAGGCCATGTCATCATGAGTAAGGGCTCTTATTCGTGAGGACAGGCTGGTCAGAAAACACCTTGTCTCTGGTCCAAAAACTCCTGAGGTCTCAATTGCGATGGGTACAAAACTATATTATTATTATTATCAAAATTATAATTATTATCACACCGTTATTATTAAACTGCATGTTTGTGTTTTGCTGATGCCTTAAATGTTATTAATTTTGTTGTCGTCAGCTGCTACATACTGTCCCTTATTGCATTGTTTGAGTGCTAATTATCTAATCTTCTGTTTGATTCAATGATACCTGCTTTAGATATTCGAATGGGAAATTTCATGAAGAAGCTCTGAACTACTTCTCGCTCACAGAAGGGGAGGTTTTTGTTCTGGACACGCCCACTAAAATATTTCTCAGGGTCAACCCCTCAGTCTGGGAAACGGGTGAAGTTGATCTTTTCACAATTGCAAAGGTAAGCAAATCAGTTGATGTAGAATACATTAAGACTTGTGGATCAAACAATTTTAATCGATTTCGGATTAATTTTTGTAGGAATTTTTACAGATGCAAGAATATCCTCTGTGGGCTTCCATTGCCATAGCAACTAAATATGGCGAGCCCCAGGAGTTTACGTGTATGTTTCCATCTTGGCCCTATGCTGATCTGAGACTGGCTACCATAGCAACCGAGATGAACCTGCCGGCAGATTTCTCTGCCAGTACTCCATTTCCCAGTGCTGGGAGAGTGCGGGTGAGTGGGCGGGAGAGTGCGGGTGAGTGGGCGGGAGAGTGTGGGAGAGTGGGCGGGAGAGTGTGGGTGAGTGGGCGGGAGAGTGCGGGTGAGTGGGCGGGAGAGTGCGGGTGAATGGGCAGGAGAGTGTGGGTGAGTGGGCAGGAGAGTGTGGGAGAGTGCAGGTGAGTGGGCAGGAGAGTGTGGGAGAGTGCAGGTGAGTGGGCAGGAGAGTGTGGGAGAGTGCAGGTGAGTGGGCAGGAGAGTGTGGGAGAGTGCAGGTAAGTGTGGGAGAGTGCAGGTGAGTGGGCAGGAGAGTGCGGGTGAGTGGGCAGGAGAGTGTGGGAGAGTGCAGGTGAGTGGGCAGGAGAGTGTGGGAGAGTGCGGGTGAGTGGGTAGGAGAGTGTGGGAGAGTGCAGGTGAGTGGGCAGGAGAATGTGGGATAGTGCAGGTGAGTGGGCAGGAGAGTGTGGGAGAGTGCGGGTGAGTGGGCAGGAGAGTGTGGGAGAGTGCGGGTGAGTGGGCAGGAGAGTGTGGAAGAGTGCAGGAGAGTGCAGGTGAGTGGGCAGGAGAGTGTGGGAGAGTGGGCGGGAGAGTGTGGGAGAGTGCGGGTGAGTGGGCAGGAGAGTGTGGGAGAGTGCAGGTGAGTGGGCAGGAGAGTGTGGGAGAGTGCAGGTGAGTGGGCAGGAGAGTGTGGGAGAGTGCAGGTGAGTGTGGGAGAGTGCAGGTGAGTGGGCAGGAGAGTGCGGGTGAGTGGGCAGGAGAGTGTGGGAGAGTGCAGGTGAGTGGGCAGGA
>CAUJGJ010000185.1:1331774-1336774 GCA_963170055.1 Halisarca cf. caerulea | reverse complement strand
ATAGGGATCACCTGTCTACAAAGACCACCATCATTTTGTCCCTTGAGTGGTCTTTATAGACAGGTTCTACTGTATGTGTAATGTTGTAATGAGGTGCACTACGTTCACCAACGCAGCTTGTGGTCCCCCTGCAAAGTCACTACGGAGAGAGGGTGCTTGTGAGTATCAGCCGAGATGCCGCAGTGGGATCTGTGTTGCTCAAGATGGCCGCCCTGCTGAAAATGGAGCTGTCGAGAGACTTGGCTCTTTTTGAGGTCTTGGATGAATTGAAAATAGGTGTGTGTGTGTATGAATGCATGCGCGCACGCATATGTGTGTGTCTCCCTCACCCCTGCCTCCTTCCTCTTCCTCCCTGACAGAGCGGCAGATTGAAGATCACGAGGTCATAGGGACCATATTGGCCAGGTGGCCTAAGAAGACATATGGACGTTTGGTTCTAAGGGAGATGTATGGAAAGTACAGACTTTGGACCAGACCACCGGTATGTGAAGTCACATGACAGGCACATGATAATTTTCAGGCTCATGTGACAGTCACATGACCCATATCTATCTAGAAACTAACTAAGGGTTTGTATTCTTGAAAGATTCAAAAACTGAATTATTTAGTCAACAGAACATTTTGCTATCTCTCTTGTTCCTTGCAGCTTGCAAAGAACGAAATTCGTGAGTACCTGCGAAGGAGTCAGATTCCTTCCTTGTATGCCAGTTTTGGGCACGTTAGATTGAGCAAGTCAAAATGGAAGAACGAAACTCTCACTCTTGAACATGATGGGATATATTCTGTTGTCCTAAAGGGACAGGTGTGTGTGTGTGTGTGTGTGTTGTGTGTGTGTGTGTGTGTGTGTGTGTGTGTGTGTGTGTGTGTGTGTGTGTGTGTGTGTGTGTATTGCATGTGCATGTGTACATGTGTATATATATTGTGTGTGTGTGTGTGTGCCCTTATCCTCTGACACCTCTACTTCTCTCTCATCCGACCATTTTATGAGGTAACCATATTAGAATATGTTAATTAAGAGTCACTTCGTAATCCGACGATCTCCAAATTTGGACCTGCTTTACAACCCTCGTTAAGTGTTGGACTAGAGAGGTTTTCCTATGTACACCTTCCTCTGTACCATGCAAACTGTACCCACCGTTTAGGGCCTCAAGTCCGGGACATGTGTGTGCCCATTGGAGGGGCACGACCTGTACATGCCCATGCAGCCGGCTGTGACGCAAGCTTCCACTCTCAAGGGAGTGACAAACTTTTCATTTGTTCTGAAGGTGCGCACATTGTATTCTTTTGTTGAACATTCTGAGCATTCACAGTACTCATAAGTGCATACATGTGTGTGCATTGTGTGTGTTTTTGTATGTGTGTGTGTGTGTGTGTGTGTGTGTGTGTGTGTGTGTGTGTGTCTGTGTGTGTGTGTGTGTGTGTGTGTGTGTGTGTGTGTGTGTGTGTGTGTGTGTGTGTGTGTGTGTGTAAAACAGTATTAATTTTTATTCTCTTTATTTGTACACTTTCAACTGTTGGTAGTTTGCTGACATTAATTTTGAGTATGTGTACTCATCACCCTTTCTCTCTCACAGCCGGTGAATTCTTTCAAACTGAAAGATATTGTAATATTCAGTGCTGGAGATGAGAATACTCTGAAAACGTGGATTGAAGCAATAAAACTTGTAAAGGTGTGTGTGTGTGTGTGTGTGTGTGTGTGGGTGTGTGGGTGTGTGGGTGTGTGCATGCGTGCGTGCATTTGAGGATGTCTGCATGTGTATAGATTTGTATGTATTTGTGTACATTTACTTTAGTGTGTGCAAATGAGTCTTTATGGGTCAAATATCACTTTATTAGACATGTGAAGAAGTTAGGCAGTTGTGTTCATGGGCGTGCATGCACACACACGCGCGCGTGTGCGCGCACACACACATGCACACACACATACGTGCACACACACACACGCACACACACACACATGCACACACACACACACACACACACACACACACACACACACACACACACACACACACACACACACACACACACATATCATAATCCTCTACATATTAATAGTTCGGAGGCCAACTGAAGGCCAACTACAAGGCAATGACTGCTCTGCTGAAGAGACATGGTGATACAGTCAAGGCCATCCAAGTGGATACACCTAATCCCCATTCCCATTTTAAAATTGAAACTTCTCAACTTTAACTTTGTATACATATTTTGTAGTCTTTTTATCATTGTACTCCTTTCAAACACAACCTGATATTATGTGTAGTTGTTTAAAGTCTGTGTAATAATTGGATTCTTTGCATGAAGTGATTAGTTGTCATCGTATGTTCTTCACTCAAGAAAATTACATAAAAAGTCGACCAGAATATTAATACTGTATAAATTGTACTGCATGTGTATAATAATATTATACGTTGACTGTATATGGTGCATGCAGTATACATACACTGCATGCATGTAATGGTGTTTATGAATGAACTTGATGCTTTGTGTATCTGCATGTCTGTAGCACGCATGGCCATTCCACCTGTACCTTTCGATCTACACTTCTGGCAGGAGTGATGAGGCTATAGTGTCTTTGCTATCCATAATTGTATTTAAGGAAGAATTTTAATTGAACTTATCATACATAATACGATACATGCAATACAATGCATATGCAGCTAGTATTATGCATGTATGCATGCATAAACAGATATCGGTGTATACCCCCTAGCTCCCCCCCCCGCCATGCAGTGTCCTGAGTGTGGTAATTATGGACCGGAGCATGCAATTGCAAGGCTTCACTGTATAATATTGTATTAAAAAAACGACTTTGATCAGTATAATAGAATAATCCTGCCACGGTATATGCATGCTTGCTCACACTTGAGCAAGCATGCACAGTGAAATGGCCGTATATAGAGGATGTATTGAGACAGCTCTATTTGTTCTTTGTATAAGGAGGTTGTCCTCTTTGGGAAGTCCAAAGTGTATTGGAACTATATAAGGAAGACGTACCTTGGGACCTCAAGCTGTGTCCTTTGTAGAGAGGTTTATTATACTGTGTCCTTATTTGGGGTCTGAGAGTCCACTATTGGAGGTTCTACTGTATAACATCTTGTTTGTTATGCATCCTGCATGGACATGTAGGTCTCTGATTGCATAATATTATGCAAATTTATGCAAGTACAATTGCAAGTCGTGTTATTATGTACGTGCAGTGACACCTTAAGTAGATGTATCCTGTGCTATTGAAGGGAACACAAAGTCAGTACACAGTGAGACCTCTCTTATCTGCACCTCAGATATCCAGTTCCCTCACCTTCCGCAGTGGTTTTTATTGAAACAAATCTGCAATAATCCTACTGTACACTATACTACTGCTCCCTCATTTATCCAATACTATCAGGGCTAACTGGTTTATATACAGGGGTAGAATGAGGAGTACTTACTATCTAGCTAGCAGTATGTACTAAACCAGGTACTTACCACTAAGCAAGTTCCATGAATCATGCTCTGTGCATAGAGTATCTATGCTGTGTGTGTGTGTGTGTGTGTGTGTGTGTGTGTGTGTGTGTGTGTGTGTGTGTGTGTGTGTGTGTGTGTGTGTGTGTGTGTGTGTGTGTGTGTGTGTGTGTGTGTGTGTGTGTGAGGTGACATTGTGCAATTTCCCATGTTATTGCGCAATGCACAATGTGGGGAAGAAGACGTTTGCAGCCGTCCTTCTGTTTCTTGGCCTGCATGGTCGGAACCGTTTGTTTGTACTTCTATAAAGTCAACAAAGACAGTTTATATGTTCCTTCTGTGCATATTGACGCATGCTTAGAGATTCTGGAGCTTTCTGGAAAATACAAAGAGGACCTCCATAAGGATTGCCTTCATTTCTCCGCGAAATACCGCCCCGTTGCTGCGTTTCTCAATGAGTTACTGGTGTACGTAGATTGGCACAAAGAGGCCGTAAGTAGAGAAGGCGTCAACTACCGGACGCTGACCTGGAAGTGTCTCAAACCTCACTGCGGTGGTTATGGCGACCAGATTCGCGGGATGGCCCATTCCTTCCTCATGGCGGTTATGTCAGAGCGCGCCCTCCTCATCAAGCCAATGAGCGTGTACAGAGACAAGTACGACCCTGGACCTGACGTCTTGGTCCCCAAAGCAGTCGACTGGAGGGCCCTGCTTGCTAAAGAGCCTTTCTCTCCTCCTCAGCAAGTGTTTATTGATAATGGTCCTTTGCATCCGTCCGCAGGGGCATGCGGCGCCATATTCAGTACTGACCCCACATACCAACACGTTCTTTACACCACTCAGCACTGGCAGAGATCCTGCTTGCTGAACACCACCGCAAGGACGGACAATCGCTTGCTGCAACAGTTTAGAACGCTGCCAATCACAGACGATGATCTGTACGAATTTCTTTCAACCATTTTATCATATCTGTTGTTTCAGTACAGCAAGACTGTGAGAAACAAAGAGATGAGGTTCAAGAAGTCGTGGGGCATACCACATTCTCCCTATATTGGAGTCCACATCCGAACTGGCATGTTTCTGAACGGCCCACTGGAGATCATAAACCGAGCGCAAACTAAATCGAGGCTTTGGAAGTCACAGATTGTTTGTGCTATTGAAAAGGCCAAAAGTGTAGGTCTTAAGGGACCCGTTGTAGTGGTGTCTGATTCAAAAGAATGCAAAGATTGGTTGACTGAAGCTTTCCCCAAAGTTGTACATACCACTGATTTAGCTCCACTTCACAGTGCAAAGAGTCGACCGAACGCAACCAACATCAAGGTGGTTGCTGTTGACCGAGAAACCTATTTTGAAGAGATCATTTTAAATGCAGCAGAGATGGCTTTGCTGTCACATGCTGATGTTCTTGTCCAGGAATCCAGCGGGTTTTCCCGTGCAGCCAAGTGGATTGGGGGAATTCCCTCAACACGTGCATTTTGCTGCTTTTCAAAATGCAGTAATTATCATGTAATATATCAAACTCGAATCTGATCCTTTTATATGGTTGTTGATTTTAC
>CAUJGJ010000185.1:1324274-1326774 GCA_963170055.1 Halisarca cf. caerulea | reverse complement strand
CACACACACACACACACACATACACACACACACATACACACACACACACACACACACATACACACACACACACACACACACACATACACACACCTGATTCTTTTGTACGTATCTTGCTCTCTGGACTGAGACCTGCTCCCTGAGGGCTGACCTGGTTGACAGCTCCTACAGCAAAGTAGTACTCAGTGTCTGGAAGCAGAGGAACCTCTAGGAGACGCTGGTTTGAGGATGCGTTGATTTGAGATCGAGGATTGGTCGAGTCTACCACACCAAACAGAACCTGTAGACCGATATGAGAACAATTGAATCAGAAGTTCACCTTGCTTGCTAATAGCGCACATTGACACTCACCATGAACACACATCACATGCACTCACCAACAGCACACATCACACTCACCAACAGCACACATCACACTCACCAACAGCACACAACACACCCACCATGAACACACATCACACTCACCAATAGCACACACCACACTCACCAACTACACACATCACACTCACCAACAGCACACATCACACTCACCAACAACACACATCACACTCACCAACAGTTAACATCACACTCACCAGCAGCACACATCACACTCACCAACAGCACATATCACACTCACCAACAGCACACATCACACTCACCAACAGCACACACCACACTCACCAACAGCACACACCACACTCACCAACAGCACACACCACACTCACCAACAGCACACACCACACTCACTAACAGCACACATCACACTCACCAACAGCACACATCACACTCACCATGTAGTACAGTATGTTGAGCTCCTCGGGGTCGGCATTTGTTGGTGCACTCCACTCAACTCTGACTGTAGTGGCGTTGACCAGAGATAGAACCGGGGCCTCCAGCTCATCTGGAGTGTCTGCAGATGTGCAACACACACAAGTGGAGATGGTGAGCAAGACAACAAGTACAAATGTCAGTGTATAAACTTTCAGTGTGTGTGCGTGTGTGTGTGCATGTGTGTGAGTGTGTGTGTGCGTATGTGCGTGTGTGTGTGCATGTATGTGCGTGGTGTACATATGTGCATATGCATGTGTGCATGTGCACAAGTACGTGTGCATGCATGTGTGTGTGTGTGTGTGTGTGTGCACATGTACATGTGTATGTCCTGAATGTAACTCACGCAGCACATTTAGTGTAATACTCGACGTAGCAATTCCATGTTCGTTTTCAGCTCTTAATTCATATCTTCCAGAATCGTTCACATGAACATAGCTTCGGAATGACAGCATTGCGTTCCAGGTGTTGGGATAGCTTCGGTAATACCTATTGGGCAAAGCCTTTGTGTTGTTTGAGACTCGCTCCTTTGTTGGGACAGACCAGGAGATATTGGGGGCGGGATATCCCTGGACCACACAGGAGAACATGACGGTGCTGCCTGGGGCTGCCGATTCGACTGCCCCATTGCATTTTATGGTGGGAATGCCTGCAACATAGAGAGAAGGGTGGATGGGATGGTGAGAAAAGCGGTAAATGGAATGGTAAATGGGATGGTAAGAAAATTGGTAGATGAGATGGTGAGAAAATGATAAATGGGATGGCAAAAACAGTAGATGGTTCGGCAAAAAAATGATTGATGAGATGGGGCATGGTGAAAAGGTGGTAAATGGGATGATGAGATAAAGTGGATTAGATGGTGACAAATGGTAGATGGGATGACGAGAAATGGCAGATGGGATGATGAGAAATGGTAGATGGGATGACGAGAAATGGTAGATGGGATGATGAGAAAAGGGCAGATGGACTGACGAGACAGAAAATAAGTGGGAATTGCATATGTATGTATGCATATTCCTCCATCCAGAATACCCCTTCCAGACTATGCTCTTGAGGGTCCCCTACTCACCCAGACCATGGTCTTAAGGGTCCCCTACTCACCCAGACCATGCTCTTAAGGGTCCCCTACTCATCCAGACCATGCTCTTAAGGGTCCCCTGCTCACCCAGACCATGCTCTTAAGGGCCCCCTACTCACCCAGACCATGGTCTTAAGGGTCCCCTACTCATCCAGACCATGCTCTTAAGGGTCCCCTACTCACCCAGACCATGCTCTTAAGGGTCCCCTACTCACCCAGACCATGCTCTTAAGAGTCCCCTACTCATCCAGAACATGGTCTTAAGGGTCCCCTACTCATCCAGAACATGGTCTTAAGGGTCCCCTACTCATCCAGACCATGCTCTTAAGGGCCCCCCACTCACCCAGACCATGCTCTTAGGGTCCCCCACTGTACTCACCTGTGACAAGTATAGGTCTGTACAGATGCTTCGTCTGTAGATAAGAGCCTCTTCTTCCCGGCAGAGTGTAAATGTACCCGTAGCAGTAGTACTGGTTTGTGCTGGCGTGCGTGACACCTTTCATGACAAGGGCACCGTTTTCCTCCACGACAATCCTACCATCGGACGAGTTGGTGATTTCTTCACCGAGTTCATTTATCCACTGTTTTTCCTCGTGGTTTCTCATGGTACAG
>CAUJGJ010000185.1:1284274-1311774 GCA_963170055.1 Halisarca cf. caerulea | reverse complement strand
TAGCATATTGATGAAGGCATGGACATGCATATCTCCTCTAGGTGTTAAGAGCAAGTTTGTTGGATCTTCACAATCCTCCTTCCAGCACCGATGATAAGAGAGCTTTGTCTTGCAGTGCATGTTCCACATCTCCTTCTTGCAGACTCAGAGAAACCTGGAGAGGTACATATGCACATGTTGTATATACACACAAGCAGGATGTACCTATGTATGTAAACAAATTAACAATGTAAACATTGAAACTCTGGTGTGGTAAATCATTATCACAGGCCTCCAAAAATCAGGCACCTATACAAGTTCAATTGCTGAAAGGCTTGCAAATTCACTTCACACACACACACACACACACACACACACACACACACACAGCACACACACACACACAGTGCTCCATTCTTTGAAGCAAAAAGTTCAAATCCTCAAGAATCTTAATATTAAAACTTTACAGCATACCCTGTAACAAAGAAATTTGCTCTTTCAACTGATATACGTATGTACGTACGTACGTATACACTAACTTTTGTCAATCTCCTTTCCTTAGCTGCCTTCAGTGCCAAGATACCCCTGGTCTCAAGGAGGCTACACAGGTCAACAAACTCCTGCTGAGATTCATACTTCAGCTTTCTCTTCTGGCACACTTTGACATAGGCATCATGGAACTACACACAAAAGTAGAGAATGTAGTGATAGTTATAGACTACTGCACATATGTACGGATGTATAGACACGATTCCTTAATCAGGCCATATTCGTTGCACTAAACCAGCTAGATAGCAGGGGTTCTGGATTATCAAAGGACGGATTAAAGAGACTATATGTGTGCAAATGTATTTCAAAATGTCAACATATTACATACTATGTATGTATACGTAGGTGAATGCTAACAAACTGTATTCTGCCTCAATGGAGTACAAGTACATGAGGGATATTCTCTCTCTCTCTCTCTCTCTCTCTCTCTCTCTCTCTCTCTCTCTCTCTGTGTATGTGTGTGTGTGTGTGTGTGTTACTACATACGTATGTATAGACTAAATGCCAACAAACCTCTAGTACCTGAAATGATGTGATAAGGACTTCACAGGTACTGTACGTATGTACAGTACCTGTGGTCTCGAGTATCAAGAATGTTACGCCACTTTATACACACACACACACACACACACACACACACATGTACAAATAAACACACCCACACACACACACATACACACACAAATAGGCACAAATATCAATAAGGCACTCAACAATTAATCTACGTACATAACACATACTGTACATGCATCTCATCAGTACACACATACCTACGTACATAAACCACTGATATAACATGAGATATGTGACTAATGTGGTCATCAGCAACTCAATACTATCTCGTACACTACATACACTTACAACAGGTATCTACACATTTGCACACAATATACAGATTGCTGCTGGTTGTCAAATCCATATTAACCACTACACAGAGATGTACAAATCACCAGCAGAAAGGTATGTGTGTACATACAGTGAAACCTGCTCAGTACATATGTACATACATACCTTGAAGGAGATGCAAAATCAGTACTTACTATCAGGGTTGGTTTATGTACATGAGGTATACATAGGGGCAGAATGAGGAGTACTTACTAAACCAGGTACTTATTATCAAGGTTGGTTTATGTACATGAGGTATACATAGGGACAGAATGAGGAGTACTTACTATCCAGGAGTATGTACTAAACCAGGTACTTACTATCACGGTTGGTTTATGTACGTACATGAGGGATGCACATACCCTAAATCGGAAAATATTCGTGAACAGTAAACTTTACGAATCTACGCCATATCTGGTAGACAGAAAAATTCGCGACTAAAAATTTTGTGAGTCTCACCATACATTGTCCATACCTATACTTTGGAACGTGTGCGGGAATATTCGCGACCAAAAAAATTTGCGAGTGAAGTTAAATTGCGAAAATCGCGAATATTATTGGTTGCGAAAATTTCCCAATTTAGGGTATCGAGAAGTATGAACTAAGCCAGGCAAGTATTAAGCAAGTTCCACTATTATAAGTAGTAGCTTGTATTGAAGTTGTGATGTAAACAAGAAATCAATTTGACACCACAAGGGCACTTGCCTACAAATATGGCATAGTCAATGAGCATCTGTGTGCACACAACTACCTGACACAAACAGGTGAACATGTCCATGTGATCACAACGCTGAAATGAATAAACAAACAGTAAACCACAGCAGAGTGGTCCAAAGAAAGGTTGTAAGCAACTGAGGGAAAAATATGTGCTTCCACAATATTATGTAGGTTCAAGAAACCACAAGTAAGCTGCTCTTATGTGGTTTACAGTAGATATATAATAAAGGGTTAAATACACTTGATACCTTAATGTGCGGGTGCAGAGGACATAAAAGTGTGTGAAGTGTGTGTGTGTGTGTGTGTGTGTGTGTGTGTGTGTGTGTGTGTGTGTGTGTGTGTGTGTGTGTGTGTGTGTGTGTGTGTGTGAAGTGTGTGTGTGTGTGTGTGCGTGTGTGTTTGTGTGTGAATGTGTGTGTGTGTGTGTGTGTGTGTGTGTGTGTGTGTGTGTGTGTGTGTGTGTGTGTGTGTGTGTGTGTGTGTATGTACACATACGTATTCATAAATAACACTTTGCTATAGAGAGGTTTCTGCTACTGTATACACTTTAATTTTTGTATGACTAAAATTTTGTGGTATTCGCAGATTTTCAGCCATCTGTAAAAATTTAGATTGGGCTCTTGTGCAATGGCAAAACATGGCTGTCCACAAATATAAAAATGCGAAAATCGCTAAAAGCCAAGATCCACGAAAGTTTTGCCTCTTGAAACCCAAGGTGTCTATATTGTATATAGTCAGGGAGCAGGGGAGCATGTTATAAGAACTTCCACTGAAATCACAGAGAGCATTTTGCGCATACATGCATACCTTCCCAAGCTCAACTTCTTTCTTCTTTCTCCCTTGTGTGAGAAGAAGAAACGAGCACACGGCCATCTTTTGCTGCAGGGGCAGCCCCTCGCCACAGCTGTTGATACTCGACCCGTACACTTCAGACACCACCCTTGCCACCAATGGGATGGTCACCTTCATCTCACCTGTATGGAAACAAAGCAGACAACACATAAAAAGTGGTATCTCTCCCCTAGTCTTACATAACCCAGACCACCATTTTACATGCATTTTCGGTGACTGTGATGTCACTGATCACAGAAAAAGGAGGAAAAATAGTGATTTGTGCTAAGTGAGACCAGTCGTACCCCAAGGGTATGGGAAGCCACTGCTGTCAAGACTTGAAATGTAAAATGCTACTAATGATAAAATGCTATGCTATACATGCCATACACATGTATGTGAGATGAATGTCTGTGTCTGTCTGTCTCTCTTTCTCCTGTGTGTGCACATGAGTGTGCACTTTTATGTATGCATGTATTTGTGTGTGTGTGTGTGTGTGTGTGTGTGTGTGTGTGTGTGTGTGTGTGTGTGTGTGTGTGTGTGTGTGTGTGTGTGTGTGTGTGTGTGTGTGTGTGTGTGTGTGTGTGTGTGTGTGTGTGTGGCGTCTATGTATACACACAACCCTGACACTACACAATACACACAAGAGCAATCAGGTGATATTCTATGAAAACACAACAGATGGGTGTGTATTGTGGTCACAGGAAACAAGCAGTAAACTTCACTGTTTAGTCAACACAGATTCTGCTACACATGACACACACACAGACATACAGACACACACACACACACACATACACACACACACACACACACACACACACACACACACACACACTTTCAAGGAACAGACTTATGTAGTATACTCATATTACCCATGTTGTAATCATCACAATCAAAATTACAGTAATAATGGAGACACCCATAGCTATTGACCTTTATCACTCTTTCCTTCCACAATTTCGGCTGCTCGTCTGCAAATGTCTACCGCCTTTCTTAAGTCTCCGTGAACTGAAGACACTTTCCTTGCACAAAACTGAATAGCCTTCTCGTCAAACGAGACAGCACTGGACACTGTGGACTGTACTTTACTGGTGAGAATGGTAACAAGCTGGTCCTTATCATATGGCGGGAAATGTAGCAGCTGAGGACGACCTGTAATACAGACAGTGCGAAAACTGCCACATAAGCTACATATGTACATATGTATGTACGCAGCTATGCACGTATGCACGTGCATGTGATGGTGTGTTAAGGTATGTACGTATTAACCCTACATCCAACACACTGTGGGTTCGACAAGAATTTTCAATTGCAGAGTTTGTAAGGTTTGAATGACTCCCCATGCAAAGGCATACGTAGACTGGCATAATGACTATTTCCCAGAATATGATCAGACAATGTAGAGTAACTGATGCATGGATAATGGAGGGTGTACTATGTATGTATGTATGTGCATGTGCAATGTTAGAAATAATGGTCAGCATTGAGACATTGTCTGACCAAAATAGTTTGGGTCAGACATTTGGCTGAGCACTACCTAAATGATGTTCTCATATGTACACACACAGTGATGTTACCAAGTCAGGGAGTCTTTAAAACGCGGAACGCGGAATACGGAATACGGAATACGGAATACGGAATACGGAATAAGCAAAATGGCTGCTCGCGACGAGGCGGTTTCGAACTTTTGCGCACGACGTCATATGTACCTGGAATACGTCGTATGTACTTATTTCTCCTCCGCTCAGATAGATTACAGGATTAGACCTGTAGAATTATTTTGGCGCTGCGAATTTATCGTCGATCGCCGCCCGTCAATAGACGGCAATTTTGTTAGCTAATGCGTCAAACTTCAAGTGTAGACCTAAACGCTCAAGATCTATGGCCTTATACTACTGTAGCACTAACAAAGAATCAATATGGCGGCGACCACCACGTGTTGGTGAGGCAGAGTATTGTTATTTAGAATTGTCACATGCTTAGTAATACTTGATTATTGTACCTAAAAAGTAAGATGCGTACATCCTGGCAATAATGGGTTATTCTCCCTAATTTCTGCCCATTTACAAATTACTTTTAGCTAGTGATCAATCATGAGATACCTATTAGCAAAATTAATAGCAATTTGCTAGCTAGACTACAGGGTATAAAGATCACATAATATTACCATAACAATAGTGTACTAAGAGGATGTTACGAAAGTTTGTGCGTCAGCTATAAGAGCATTTAGTTGAGAACTGCTATGCTTACACCAAGCATAGCTGCAATGTGGTCCGAATGCACCTTGGTAGCCTTCTCCACAACTGCCTGTGACACTCTGAGGCAAGCAGGATTGAAGTTAGGTTGATTCTTGGTAATGTAAGCTAGATTTGCATGGTAGTAAACATTGCCATAACGGTGGCGAATGCTGCCATCAGGTGCGGTATAGCTCCTATGGTCCATGTGCTGCACAACGAGATCTAGCGGTGGTACGCTTGGCTTTATAAAGTTTTGTCTGCAGCCAAAGCAATTACTAATTTGACCAGTACGGAACACTAGGGTAAAAGGAGCTGCTGATATAGTCGATTGCTGAGGCGGTGTCCACAGCCTGGGAGGTCCACAATATACTGGCATGATGCCTGAATGGCAAAGAGAAGGCTGCAGAGGAGACAGCAGGCTCGGAGGTTGCAGAGGAGACAACAGGTTTGTAGGCTGCAACGGTCTTGCCATTTGTGTGGTTTGTGGTGTTGGTGGAATCGAGCTAGTTGATGCAGTTTGACACTGTGGAATCGCTGGAACACTACTTGTTGCAGAATCAGGGACTTGAAAAGATGTGCTGCTGGTATAAGGATGTCCACAAAAGGGAACAGCAAGGGATGACACAGTGTTGGTGCTGAATGGCAGGCAAGCCGAGGGATTTGTAGGCAATGGAACCATTGATGTACCTGATGAGGTGGTTGGATGGATTGCTGTTGGTGTTTGTGGAGGTGAATCCCCTGAAACCGAGCTGGCTGTTTGGCTGGTCTGCTGTCTGATGTCTGCCGAGGTGAGAGGCAGCACAGAGTGTTTCGATTTTGATCGAGGAAGGCGCCCTCCTTTCTTTCCTGCTCCTGCAGGCATAGTATGCTTTGCCATCTGAAACAGATTTGGTGGCATCTGTGACTTTGCAGAGCTCTGCAGGAAGTCATGGAGATCACCATTGGATTGGGAGACTGCTACCACATGCGAACAAATGCTGATCGATCTGTAGTGAAGGCACTTGTCATCACACTTGTAGTCTACACCTCTGCGTGCCTTCACATGGTGTGGTTCCGACCCTGATGATGATAACACAAATCGGTCCTTCGGACCTCCTCCTGGAATCTTTGCCATTGCTTGTGGTGTCACCAGGAGCATTTCAGCTTTCGACCAGATCCCTTCAACAGTTTCTTTAGGCAACTTAATGATCTCCTGGGCTTCTTCTATACCTACACTAAGTTTCGTGGAAACATGTGCTGCCTTTGAAGCCCTTTCTTTCCCTTTTCGTGAATATGCAGAGGCTCTCTTAGCTGCTGTCAAGAAGGTACTGTGGAATCTCTGAAGATGCAGCTTCTTTTGTTCTTCTGACATCCTCCACCATTTGCCACTGTCTGTCACTTCAAAATGCTTATATTCATCCCGTAGCTGCAATCGTCCTCCACCAATAATGGCCATGTCAACTTCTCGTTGCTGTTGGTCAATAAATTCCTTCATTTTGTCATTGAAAATGGGCCACTGCTGCTTTGTGAAATTGACCTTATTCTTAATGGCACGATTTAGCGACTCATTCGCATTGGTATAATACGGGACAGGTGGGCACCCCAGACCGGCTAGCTCACGACTGTCTTGCAAAGCCCCTTCAATGAAGTCGTTTGCCTTATTTTTCACAAACCATGTGTGGAATGGCTCCTGACTGATCTTCCCACATGCTTCACTCTCTCGCTTGTCCCATGAATCTTTTATGAGGGAAAGTTGGTTATGGAATTCCAATTCACCATGGCAGTCTACAAGACCCTTCTGATGGGTTCCTTCCTTGTCTGTATATCCGAAAATATCCAGCATGTACTTTTTGATATAAGTGGGTGAAATCCCTGTTTCTTGCAGTCTTCTTTCTATATTCTTCTCGAGATGTCGAAAGCAACGCAACAAAATCGCTTCCCGAAATTGGTGACGCAGGGCCTGAATTAAAGCTTGCTCTCCATCAGTACCAGCTGCCTTGATGCTTCCCAAGGCTTTCCTCAGCCCAATGAGACCCGAAAAGAAAAAGTTATAATTTCGGAACTCTTTCTGGTAATGGACCAAAATAGGCCCCAGCAACCAAGGACTCTTGCCAGTCCTTTTATCACATACCATGAGATGCTGATACACTGTAGGGGTAACACTAAATTCCCCCAGGTTAAAGGTGGGATCAACCCCCATTATAGCAAATTCTACTGGATCACAGCAGAATCGCTCTAGATCCAGAAGCTGTTGACTAGTTGCAAGAATGGCCATAGGTTCTGGCGCACACGTCACCTCCTGCACGAACCGTTCCTTCTTCTCTGCCATTTTACACTGTTCCATAACTGAATACAAAAGATCACGGCCTTTCCCTCTTGAAGGCCCTGGTGTTGAACGCTTCAAGGCATGATTGATGTTATAGGCTTGCTGTCTACTGAGAGGAAGCTGTCCAGCACTTTGGGCATTTATGAGCCCTCCGGCAGCTGATACTGTTGTGTCAAGTGCATCCTTGGGTGTACACGATTCTAAGGCTTTCTGGAGATTTTTCTTTGCACTCTTCATTGTGCGTATGTATCCTCTGCTGCCTGTGGAATTCCCATGAGGGCGAATTACTACAGGATGTTCAGGAGCATTATCAAATTTGTATGCGACAAGCACAATAGACATGGCTTTGTCTTCATAGTCTATCCAGGAGAGAAATATAAAAATAATGTAATGTCACATGTGCATCCGTATAATGAGATGTTGGTGTTTTTATATGCAAAGCAAGTAATTTTTACATGTTCGTGATGCATGACTGACCATATAAGCTTGCAATTATCTTCTTCAGTGTTTTGTCAGTGCGGTGTACTCTGTACACTCTTCTAAGTGTGTAGTTGCTCTTCGTTTTCCTCGATGAAGTTGCCAACCTTTGCACACTTGTGATTTCAGTACTGCCCTTGGAAACTGCAACCGGAATCGAATCAACTCGGTTGTTTTTCCAAGACCCCATGTCATCGCACAAGATGTCCATAGGGTCAGCTAGCTTGTCCGTGTCCACAAGAAATGACACATTATGGCTAACGGCTATTGGCACCTTACTGCATACGTGACGCTTATCAAGTGAAGGCCATAGGATTGAGCAGACAATGTCCTCTGCAGTAAACAGCCGCTTCCTTGATGGTGGAATGTGTATGAAAATTGGGAGACCAACATCACCTTCATAGTACTCAGGACCCTCAGTAGTCATATTTCTCAAGTGCAGCCTGTAAATACCAATGTAAAATCTTTTATAATTACATACTAACATGTTAATACGCTTGCATGTGGTCCATGTATTGATTCAGAATTTAAGTGCCGGATTCAGAATTTGCATTACCTGATATTATCCATTGGATCTGCATCCTCATCAAGTTCACAATCATCACTCAAATCACTGTTGGAGCTGCCATGATAAGAATAGAAATACCATGTTACTTGAAATTCATGTTGATCAGTGTATTCACATGCAGCAGAATCAGTTTGACGATCAAATATGAATGCACATGCATGAACCGTTACACATCGCATTTATAATAATACTGTGCTATAATCTGCAATACCTGACAATGTCCATTAGTTCTGCATCCCTGTCAACTTCCGAATCATAATCATCACTCAAATCTATGTTGGAACTGCAGCATAATAGAAATATCATGTTAATCCAGCTTCCTGTTGGTCAGTGTATTCATGATGCAACAATCATGACTATATTATATGTGAGGATCATAATATATCAATGCACATGCATAAAATTCAATCTGGGTTAGCATTCACCTTTCATCAACTTGACATGAGATTTTACTCCTCTTTTCGGGTGTAATCAAATTCACCACATCTTCACTATCACAATTCGAATCACTGTGAAATAATGTATTATAGGCAATCATGTCATAATCATGACACTGAGCAGTTGACTGATATCATTCAAAATACCTTAGGGATATAACATCAAAAACTTCATCTTTTACAACCGATTCCATTCTACTGCAGAACAATTAAGAGTGTAAAGTATTATTATTCACGAACAATGTAAAAGGGTTGCTGCAAATATATAGTACATGTACCTGGACTTCTTCCTTGTCGGATAGACGCTTGTAGAAGTACCTGGAGAATCCCAAGCATAATCTTCCGCCATGCCAACTGTATACCACGTGTTGCAAGGAACAGAACATAGACCCTTTGATAGCGCGTTGCGCTCGTGGACTGATGTCACCGATATATTTTCGCCACCGATGGTGGATGGGCGGCGATCGACGATAAATTCGCAGCGCCAAAACAATTCTACAGGTCTAATCCTGTAATCTATCTGAGCGGAGGAGAAATAAGTACATACGACGTATTCCAGGTACATATGACGTCGTGCGCAAAAGCTCGAAACCGCCTCGTCGCGAGCAGCCATTTTGCTTATTCCGTATTCCGTATTCCGTATTCCGTATTCCGCGTTCCGCGTTTTAAAGACTCCCACCAAGTCATGAAACATTGTCTGAGCAAAGCTGAAATTGTCTGACCCAAAATGGTGATGCTAGGACATTTGCCCATCGACCATTTGCTTCTTATTTCTAACACTGTATATGCTGAAATTGCGTACTGAGCATGAAAAGATTCCTGTGAATTCTTGTTGCGGTTAAAGCTTTAAACTACTACTTCAAACTGGTCATAGTGCATACAATAAATGCCAAAGTACACACATACACAGTAACACACACACACACACACACACACACACACACACACACACACACACACACACACACACACACACACACACACACACACACACACACACACACATATACACACACACTAACAGTTCGGTCTTGCTTGCAATCTGGGAAGAATGCGATCGGTCAGATCCAGTGCATTGGCAATACCTAACAAAATTATTCGGTGAAGAGAGAAAATACGCAAACGTACATACGTATGAGCAAATCACCTTATGAGCCTTTCTTATATACATACGTGCATACATATGTATGTTTGAATATTATGTACAAAATTCTCAGAGACTACAGTACATATGTATGTACACATGTAAGCATTGTACAAACATAGAAACACACTAGAGAGGTTTAGCATAGCGTTTAAATTCGACGTAGTAAGCTGATAGATACATTCAAAAATTAGTACATTTTTTGTTTTAGCAATGTCAAATACTCTATACATAACGTTATGTAGCGATACAGAAGGAGGTTGAATATTTTTTGCGTGTTTTTGGCAATTCTGAGGGAGATTCTGGCCATGAAGATGTTCTTTTACTATCAGAAACAGAACGCTAGGCTGAACAGCAGCAGTTAGAGGAGCAAAAGAGAAAGCATCACCACAAGGCTTATAACATAGAGCAAGAACGTACTAAGATATTTTGATAAATCGATTTTACGTTTGTTACTAAGAACATTCTAATTTCCGCCCAAAATATAGTAAGCTTATTATATAACTTTTTACATAGTGTTAAACCTCTCTACTGTAATGAAGATGTGAGTGAGAAATGAAGTTAGACTACAAAACAGTTGCGTCAGCCAACCTATTAACACCAGCTTTGAGTTTGGTAAAGATGGCCACTCAAAAATGGAGTACAGAATTTCTTGTCCTCGGCAATCCAACTGATCCATCTCATCCAGGATAAGCAATCTGCACAACAATAGTATACAGTGTGTGAATGATCCGAACTGAGTGAATCCACATACATACGTATGTACATTATACGCTACACACACACACACACACACACACACACACACACACACACACACACACACACACACACACACACATACACACACACACACACACACACACACACACACACTCACTCAAACACACACACACAACTCACATCATTTTTGACGAAGAACACACAACATCCCGAAGATGATCCTGAAAATGTGACACCTTCACACTACTAGCCTTCCCTTTCTTCTTTCCACACTTCACTTCTTTAGTTTCCTTCACCAAAACACTGTAAATGGCTTGCGGCGAGCGAAGACTCATACAGTTTATATTAATGACAATAGAGCCTTTGAGAGCTGTATTCTGCAAAGTGGTAGGGAGTGAGGAATATAAGGCAAGATACTGAGTGATGGGCTAAAATCTGCAGTATGTGTATTTCAGTGCAATAAACAGACACAAGTACAAATACATACATACAGCATATACGTACGTATGTACGTACATAGGTACATGCAAAATTTATTGTACATAAACACAGGTCCACATACGTACATACATATGTACATACATGCACAAACCCACACATACACGCACACACACACACACACACACACACACACACACACACACACACACACACACACACACACACACACACACACACATCATATGCACATACGTATGTACGTATATACATACATACACACCAGTTTATTCTTGACAACATAGTTAACAGACGCAGACTTTCCAGTGCCAGGTGGTCCTGAAATGTAAAGTGAACCAGCACGCCTTCCCTTCACATGGTGGTTGAGAAAGCTGCCCAAAGTAGCCAACTCATCATCTCTACACAGCAGGACATCATCAGAGCAATCGCCATCCTCACTGTCATGAGTAGCATCATGTAACCGTGAACCTGCAACATACGTGCATGCACATACGATAGGAACATGTACTCTACATTCCGAGAGCATTTCAAGAACATTGTAAGCAGCTCACAAAAGACAAATAAGGTCATAAAATACTGTATACTGAAAACACCATACAGAATAAAATACCGTTGGAGGCATACAGATACATATGTACATGATATCATGTACATGCGTGTACGCAGGTACAAATTACGCAGTATGCACAACTATACATGTACATAGGTGTATGGGGCAATACAAAACTATACATGTATGGATGTAGGTGTATGTAGCAAAACACAACCATACATGTACGTATGTAGGTGTATGTGGTAACATCCGGACTTAACTCTCAATCCTAATAACTCATTCACACTCATTTCAACCACACTTTAAAACCAAAAATGGTTGGCATGCTGGGGAGCATCGCAGTGTCTACAGGGTACATCTCTAGCCAGAGGTTCAGTGTACTAAAGCACACAACGAACAGATATTGATCTGTCAGCGATACCACCGCCCACAGTACCACGAGGTTAAAATTGAGTGTATCACATGTGCACACACGTACGTTCACAGCTTACAGGATACTTGTATCATATGTCAACTTGGCATAGTCAACAAGGAAATGTGTTACAAGAAAAACAATTGCTTGTGCTATGATTAGCAATTTCTTGAAGGGCGATGGACGCTAGAAATAGACATTCATAAGTTATACATATGTGTGAGAGAGTAGGGGTGGGCAGGGCGTTCATAGAATTATGAGGGAAGGGTGAAGATAAACCAGGTGGGCAAACAGCCTTCCCACCCCTATGGGCTGAATGCCCTTAATATCACCCTCCAATCAACAACAATATAATAACTGGCAAATATAAGGAATAGTTGGGATGTACTATGAATGATTCAATTATCTAATGTGTGTGTGTGTGTACATAAGCATGTAAGTGTGTATGTGTGTGCAAAATTGTACCAGCTGTGTCAAGACGCATCAGGGGGTCTTCTGTGTGGTTTGAGGTATCATCAACAGCCACCTGATGCACACCAGCATTGACTATCTGAGTAGAATCTTCCTCTTCAGTTTCCATTTGTTTCACAGAAAGCAGTCGACCAGACCTGCGAGTCTTCACACTGTCCTGGATTTCCTTCAGTGGTGACTGCTGAGGAGAATGTGCTAAGTCCTTACTAGTCACTCGCTTCTCGAACAGCTCCACATCAGCAAGCTTAGAACACAGAACGGACGTTGGGGATACAGTACGGAGTGGAGCTTGGTGTTGTGCTTGCAGGGTTTCTGTACCCTTCTTCACACTAAGATTCTTCTGGAAGCATACAGAACAGATACATAGTACTAAGAAAACATCCTGCACACACCACCTATTTTCCCATACAGTAATCATATAACAATGAGA
The DNA here is from genome assembly GCA_963170055.1 of Halisarca cf. caerulea. Lineage (NCBI taxonomy): Eukaryota > Metazoa > Porifera > Demospongiae > Chondrillida > Halisarcidae > Halisarca > Halisarca cf. caerulea. The sequence goes on along the minus strand of CAUJGJ010000185.1, from coordinate 1,298,594 downwards.
ACTCCAATCTTTGCATGTGTGTGTGTGTGTGTGTGTGTGTGTGTGTGTGTGTGTGTGTGTGTGTGTGTGTGTGTGTGTGTGTGTGTGTGTGTGCAAGTTTCACATAACAAAGCTTGCATTCGCACATAGCCTATGGCTAAAAGCTCCCCTGTCTAAGTAAGATAAGCATGTCCCCACCCATGATCTCTGAGTACAAGACAAGCTAACCTTTAAAGGAGTCAACCTATGCTTTTGAGGCCGCAGTTCCATTCCCCATGTTTCTAACAAAGGTTCGATAGTATCCTTAACGTCGCATGGTATCATGGTGCCAGCTGTTAAATCCTTTTCTTTTCTATTCTCCTTCTCCTTCCAGCACTTGCATGAGTCATGGTTGGTCTTTGCTAACCTTCGTGATCTCCTAACCCCGTGACAAGTACATCGATTGGGTGTCTTATTAGAAATATTTTCCTTTACACCGTCTACCGACATTGCAAATGGGTCGAAAAACCACAAATCTAGATGGAACGAACAGCAAGTGAATGAGTTGTCATGAATAGCAGGGTTAAAAGGCTCTGGACAAGACAGAAATCCTACCTTTTCTCCTGCGCTTTACGCTAGGTGTAACGTCTTCAGATAACTTCGAAGACCACTCGACAAGCTCCTCTAATCGCTTTCTTTGCACTCGGTACGGAAGAATTTGACACTCCGCCATATTGTCACCGCGCCCTTTTCCCGCCAAATGTGCTTGTGTCCAAAAATAGTAACACTACATTTGTATGTATTCTTGTTGTAACAGTTTTTCAGGAGATTCTTCAATATTTTCATTTGCTGTTGTAACATTTTGATATGGTGCATATACATACCTACATAAATTTATTAATAGACACAGGTGTACATGCAGAGTGTGTTTTTCATAATTATTACTATGTGCTGGGTGGTTTTGGTCCTCAAAACTATGACATATTTAAAAGCATCTTGTAAGATAAGGCGTACATCTATTTGTCTTGATAACTTGGCTTCAGTAAGGAATGTTTTGTAGGATCTATATTTTTGTGCCTGATGGTTCTTCTAACTGTCCCTGTGCAGAGCAGAATTCCTACCAGAATGCAGTAGGTAGCAATCATGATGAGCTGAAGCACTTTGATGATGTGGAAATTAACTGGTTGAAATCGGGATCCAAGGAGGATGAACAATGAAGCTGCAAATATAACAGCTCCAGCAGAACTTACAAGAATGCCCCACAGCCTTGTTTGCAAAACTCGCATCAAAATATTGGCAGTAGAGAAGACAACTCGGAAAAAGTGGATCGTTACAAGAAAAAATCCTGCTGTGACACCAATTGTGGTTATTAAATGGCCGTCAATGCCAAAACGCAAAAACTTGAAACAGTGAATATAGTAGCTGCTGTCAGTCAAGTTCTTGCTTTGTGTACAGTTTATGTACTCATATGTACTTCCTGAGAAGCAATTGTAGTCATTGCAAAGTGATGCTTTTTCCAAAAGATCTTGCAGATGAACAGTTACAATATTCATGATTGTCTGGTTCACAAAGTATGAGACTGAAAGCATTATGGTCAACCCTGATATGGCCACAAGCAGCCATGTTGAACATGAGCAGTCTACTGCATGGCGAAGGTCCTTTTTTGTTCCAAAAGGTTTGCGAATGATCATGTAAAAATGTTCGGCAATAAACCAATACTTCAGTCTGAGAGTTTTTTGTGATGTGTCTAGGGATTGTCCTTCCATTAGCACAACAGCTGGAAAAACTTCTTTCACTGCCAGTTTTGGATCTATTTGACCAGCAGTGACGTAGCTGACAACAACACAAAAGAACGCAGCTCCAGTGAAAGCAAGAATGGGGCATCCAAGGCAAGCTACGCATTCGGTGAGGAGATATGGCCACGCACTAGTTTCCCTCAGATTGTGAAAATGATATGCCACAAGAATCACCCACAAAACTATAGGTAAAAAGAAATATATATGTATGATTGTGAGACAATATAAATTTAAATGATCATCATTGAGCATGCATCATCTCTGCACAAGGAATACTATTGAACTTCATATTACATGGTATATTGCATGGTAATTCCTTCGATATTATTATTTAAAATTTCAATCTTCATTTAATCTCTTAGTTGTATTTATGACGATTTTCCCAATATATGCATGATCATTTAGAACACCGCTTTAAATTTTGACTTTTTTACATTCTCTTTTCTTTACTCCTTTCTTTTTTTCTCTTTCTTTTCTTTTCTGGTGCCACTAAAGTAGCCTAGGGCTAACGGTTCCCCAGGTGAAATAAGACAACCTAACCTAACTTAACCTACCTACAGCAACCGGTTACGTGCAGCCCTGCATGTAAGGTCTATACAGTGGAGCGAGCTTAATGGATTAGTACATACTCCTGGTGGATAATAAGTACATATACTTGATCCTCATTCTGTCCCTGTGTATACCTCATGTACATATTAACCAAATGTGATAGTAAGTACCTCTGATATATTAAGTACCTCTGCATGATAACAAGTACCGATTTTGTATCCCCTTCAAGCTAGGTACGTACTAAGCAAGTTTCACTGTATGCATACATGCTGAGTAATTGATTCACTTCCTTGTATTGGGGACTAACTATGTGGGGTTGAATGTATGCTGTTTCCAACATATTGGCTCAGTGTATATACTTAATATGTATCGCCAGACAATTACTTTGGCCTATAGGGTGGTCTGTGAATACACAATGTTATTGATGTAAACTTTCCACAATTAAGTCTATAATACAGGATCAATTAAATCTATGAATTTTTCCGTCAATGAAAATTAAGAACTATTGTGTCATGTGAAAACATATAAATTGAACTCACATCCAATTAGTGCCAACACAAAGAAAGTAAATGAGAGGAACGTACACACAGCCGCTAGGGGAGACAATCTGTTGAATTTATCACTGTAAACTTCGTAGATCTTGTATTTATAAATCTTTACATCTGTAACATGTGTTTCTGAATCACCCTCAACATCACTATTGTCGTCCACTATGTCATACACTACCCCGTCTGGTTTCTTTTGAGACATGTGTAAGCCATGAAGGATGAGCAGGTCCACCATGAACTTCACAGCCAGCGTACAAAACAGGGGGACTAGTGTGATGGTAACAGACGCGGCAATCATCCAGTAGAAGGACAGCTCCCCTTCTCCCTTGCTGTGCAGCATGACACTAGCCACACCTGCAGCATATTAGGAAAGTGGGAGACATGCAGACATGACAGCTCAGTCACCTATCAAACATGTGCATGGGTATACGTAACCATGCACCAGTGATGTATGACTATATGCACCCACCATTGATGTATTACTATATACTACTACTAAATATATGTATACACACCCACCAGTGATGTGGATACACACCCACCAGTGATGTAGGTACACACCCACCAGTGATGTACACAACCACCCACCAGTGATGTAGGTACACACCCACCAGTAATGTAGATACACACCCACCAGTGATGTAGATACACACCCACTAGTGTAGATACACACCCACCAGTGATGTATGTACACACCCACCAGTGATGTAGATACACACCCACCAGTGATGTAGACACACCCACTAGTGATGTAGGTACACACCCACCAGTAAAGTAGCTACATAGGTACACACCCACTAGTTATAGGTACACACCCACTGGTGACGTACGAATGCACCTAATGTTTATGCATGTAGACACGTACCCACCCACCAGTGAAACATAGGCTTACAAGCTAGTCAGGGCCGCATTTAGGGGGGGGGCATTCGCCCCCCTTGGAGATCTGTTGTCCCCCCTTGCAGATCTGCTGCCTCCCTAAACTTGTATCTCAACATATACACTAAGGGTTCCTGAAAGGCATGATTTGTTGGAAAATGGATGAAAAACAAGCTTTTATGCTATAATTTTGAAAATTTTTCTCAAGATCACTGTCACCAATCCCTTAACCCCCCTTGAATTGTACATAAATAACATTGTTACCTACTGTATAATCCCCCCCCCCCCCCCCCCGGTCTCTGTACACCTATAAACTCCCATATTGTGTTGCCCCCCCTAAGATTTTAGGAAGCTCAATTTGCCCCCCCCCCCTAGCCTCGAATCCTGTATGCAGCCCTGCTAGTGCTGTAAGTATAGGCCCACGTGCCATAGATCCATGCATTGAATTAATTTGTGCAAGGCCACCAATAACATAGCCTCCCCCTTCCCAACATAGTCCAGTACCTAATGAAAATGAATATGGCTATGCATACAAGACTACCCAGATCTGTACTATAGGTCCAGGAGCTGAATGTACAAGCTTAAGCATACAAATACCTGTCATGCATAAATCCAACCTTCTCTTTTTTACTGTATCGATTGTATACGCATTCCTTGATTTGAAAAATAGTGAGTGTCACCACCACAGCTAGACTATCCTTATAGGGGTCACAATGAAAAATTCATTGCCGTCGGAATCATCCGAAAATACTGTTTTAGATGAAATTCAGTACGGCGAATCTAATGGTGGTAACCGTTTTTCGATTGGTCGAAGTATGACCAAGTTATGCATAAAAATTAATCAAAATTGTGGTGCAACGCGCGCGAGAAAACTACTTTCCACCAATGCGGAGTTCAATGAAATGGATCCAAAATTGTAGCAGACACTCACCACTGTCATGATCGACTAGGAAAGGCGTATTTCGGACAGTTATCCTTGCATTTGTCGGAGGGGGGTCTCCGAAATTTCCACACTAAACGTCCTTACAAGCTCGAAACATACGCGAAACAAACCCTCACGCTGTGCAAGGATGATCCATCCCTCAGCTATCCATAACAGAAAATTGGGGGAGATTGCTCTACTTAAACCACCTGCGTTGCAGCAAAATATGATTTTACGCATAACTTGGTCATACTTCAACCAATCGAAAAACGGTCACCACCATTAGATTCGCCGTACTGACTTTCATCTAAAACATAATTTTCGGATGTTTCCGACAGCAATGATATTTTTCATTGTGACCCCTAATCCTTATATAGAGTGTTGCATTAAAGAGCCTCTCCTATAGGCTTGTATTGTATGACGTATTGGAGGTTTTTCTTTTCTCCTACCACCTTGTTTATTCCTTAAATACTAGACTAAGTGTATAATATGTCAACAAATTTACTAAATACAGGGAACTCACTGAAGCCGACGGATGCCAAAACGTGCACAAAAGCTAAAATCAAGAAAACGACAAACAAGATGAAGGGAACGATCTGTTGTGCTTTGTTACCCATTGTTCGGTAATAACCAAAGAAGTCACCACGTACGACTACTATCTTGGACACTGTAACAGAATCTCAAACGACCAAATTAACGCACGTGTGTATAGGCTGTGCCTTCAATCCAGTTCCGCTATTTGTTCTGCATATAGTAGGTAGTAATTATTGCTCTCAGATCGAACGACTATACAATTTAATTTGGTTGTCGTGTAGCTTGCCGACCGCGCGGCACGTGATGCATATGGCGCCGTGCCCGCGATAATAGTCTTCCTCTTGCACAGCCACCAAAATCTACCAGTCAGCAGCAATGTACACAAAGTGCTTCTGAATCAGAGGGTTGACAAGAAATGCATGTATTCTATATTCACAATAATTATACATGGACGATCGAAGCGAGTTACAGGAGACATTCATACGGCGGCCATTTTCCTGTATACGAACACGCGTGCAATACCATATCTATGGCAATACTAACTCGATTTCAGTGATTTCCCAGCGGCCCATTTTGATTATTGCTGTCAAATATTTGCATGCGCGCATGTGTGTCTGATCCTTTATTTGTAACTCTATATATGGATATACATTTATTACTCGTGATGAACTCTATCTGAATATATGCCCGGCATGTGCACCCTAATTGCCATTGCATGTGATGGTGTGTATACTTTATTGATTAATTCATATAAAAAAATCAGTAAGTTAACGTCACTATAACTGCATGCACTGTCGATCATGTATTGCATGTCTGCTTCACAACCCTCCTGTTATTCAGCTCATGTTGGCACAGCTGCAAATTGCATTCATCACTAGTTGCAAATAGTGTGGTCAACACATTTCTGCCTCCGCCATAAACATTTTCATAGCGATCGAGCCAATAAAGTGACAAAGGTTGATCGAAATGATCGATTTGGCTACACAGACTCAGCTACATTGTAAAAGAGACAAAACTACACAATACCACTGTTAGCACTACAATTCGCATTCATAAATTTATATGCAAGGGAATAAGAATACTTTACTAAAAATAATAACACATTCTACATGAATAGAGTGCAGTACGCACATATACGTATATGCAATCAGTTGGTATGTATGTATGTGTGTGGAAAAAAGCCAGTATTTTCCAAAGATGATTGCTCAACAGATGCTTATGTTGGCAAAACACAGTAGGTATTGACTACACATTGGTAGCACCCGGTAACGGCGGATAAATAGAATCTCTCCCTCTCGCATCTCTCTCGTCCTGCCTGTCTGCCCCTGCTCTCAAATCCTCTGGTTTTGTTATGGTTCTCTTTCTCTTTATCGGCTCCTTCACAATCTCCCTCACTTCTCCCGTACACAAGAGTATCCCAATAAGGAAACAGTAGATCGAGAGAATGATGAATTGCCCAACCTTGATGACGTCAAGGTGGAGAGGGACAAAATGAGGGCTGAACAGAACCACAAGCGAACCCGCAAAAATACCCACTCCGACAATACTGATCAGAATCCCCCAAAGTTTGGTCTGTCGAATATGCAGCAAGATGTTGGTAATAACGAAGACAAGCTTGAAGAAGTGAACAGTGGCAAGAAAGAAGCCGACCGTCACGCCGAGGGTTGTGATCAAATCCGCATCCATTCCCAAACGCAAAAACCTGAAGCAGTGAAGAAAACTGTGGCCAACCAATGAACTAGTGTTTGTGCAGTTGATGTGCATGAAAGTCACATCCGCAAAACAGTTGTAGTTGATGCAAATATCAGATTCCTCTATGACCTCCTGAATAGGGACCGTGAGCGCTTGAGCAACATTCTGGTTCACAAAATACGAGACAGCTAGTATCACAGCCAGACCAGAAATCACCACCAACAACCACGTTGAAGTGGATGGATCAATGGCATGACGAAGATCACCTTTCTCCCCAAAAGGCTTCCGAATCCGCATGTAAAACTGCTCAGACACGACCCAATACTTTTGAGTCTCGTGTGTCTTCACAAGTTCTCCTTGAACCAGTTGCACAGACGGGAGGACCTGCTTCACTGCTAGCTTAGGATCCACCTGACCGGCTGTGATGAATCCAATGACAATCGCAAAGAAGGTGGCTCCGACGAAGACAAACACAGGGCACACTAGACCAATCACAAGCTCTGTCACAATGTATGGCCAAACACTTTGTTCTTCCACGTTGTAGAAATTGTATGCCACAAGAATCATCCACATCACTACAAGGAGAGAGGGGAAAGGCAGGAGGTATTACCACACATACGTACGTATATGGACACACAACAGGACAGTCATACACTAGGGAAGAGGACACACACACACACACACACACACACACACACACACACACACACACACACACACACACTCACACACACACACAACACAGACATGGACACACAAACACACACACACACACTACAATACCAACACTGCTAACATTCCAGTATACACAATGTACTGAATATGGTAACACATATGCATTCTACAAACTACATACATACGTAACTGGGCACAGGAAAATAGCAACTGCTTATGTGAGTACAGTGAAGCCCTCTTAATAGCACAGCACTTAATAGAATATCGCAGATAAAGGAATAATATAGTTTCTAATACCCATTGCATATAAGCCAATATATTTCATTTCAGATAATGGAATATTTTGGATATAGGAAAATTTTTTCCCGGTCTGAGGGGTATGCTATTAAGAGTGTTCAACTGTACATACGTACATTTGTACACACTGTACATGAAGGTAAAATATGCGTACATTTGTACACACTGTACATGAAGGTAAAGTATGCATACGTTTGTACACACTGTACATGAAGGTAAAGTATGCGTACGTTTGTACACACTGTACATGAAGGTAAAGTATGCGTACGTTTGTACACACTGTACATGAAAGTAAAGTATGTGTACGTTTGTACACACTGTACATGAAGGTAAAGTATGCGTACGTTTGTACACTGTACATAAAGGTAAAGTATGCGTACGTTTGTACACTGTACATGAAGGTAAAGTATATCTAAAGTATATAGTATAAAGCTATCAGCTCTGCATTCCTGACTGTTTAGGTAATAGCAGGAGCCACACTGATGATAGGGATGCAGCTCAGACCTCGTGTCAGGTATGAGGTCATGACAACAAGTCCTGTGTATCAGGTTCTACATTACCCATGAAGAGATCCATAAGGAGGTGCACAATTATTACTTCAAACATGGACTGGTATACATAAAGCACATGCATGCACCCACGCACGCACACATGCACACACACACACACACACACACACACACACACACACACACACACACACACACATGCACACACATGCACACACACACACACACACACACACACACACACACACACACACACACACACACACGCATCAGATTTACAAAGGTAACTCATGCAGTATGTACATACACATGTACATACATATGTACTGTATATTATACACACATACATACATATGTACTGTATATTATACACACATACATATGTATGTACTGTATATTATACACACATACATATGTATGTACTGTATATTATACACACATACATACGTACATACATAAGTATAAAAATACAACTGCACAACTCACATCCAACTAGAGCCAAAATAAAGAATACAAAAGCGATGAAGGTAAAGATGGCCGCCCCAATAGACAGAGGGTTGAACTTATCGCTACGGACAATCCGAATATAGTAGTTGTAAAACTCTGCCTCCACAAACTTATCCTCTGAATCATCGTCATCGCCATCCGGCAATTCAACCATCTCTGTTCCTTCGTTTGAACCCTTCTTTTTGGCCACCTCTTCCAATCCGAGCAGGATGAGAAAGTCAACCAGAAACCTGATGGCGATGGTGGCAAACAAGGGGAAAGGAAGGAGGACAGCGGAGGAACCAATCATCCAGTAGTAGGACACATCCCTCTCTCCATTGCTACCAACAAAGATTGCAACGACACCTGTGTGAAAGCACAGACAATGACACACTAAAATGTTTGTTTCGATACAAATTCTAAAAAGGTCATATAGACCTATGTACATATCATTTTTATCCCAATACCAGATGGGTAAAAACAGAATAGAATGTAAAATACGCTCATAATCTCCAAGTACCAATCAATACGTTGTGCTGCGTACGTTGTGCTGTGTATGGAAATAATGTAACACCACTCAAACGATCATAGTCTGTTTGACAAATTAGTCACCATTCACAACACAGTGGTACCTCTCTAAACCAAACACCCTTGGGACCAAAGAAAAGGTTTAGTTTAGAAAGGTTACCAGATTAGAGAGGTTCTATATGTACAGCAAATATAGAGAGCAGGACTTGAAAACACATCAGGTGTAGAGAGGGTTCCAGATCACAGAGAGTTCGGTTTAGAGAGGTTTCACTGCTCACGCACATATACGTACATCACTGACAAGGTGAGGGGGACCACTACATTTACCAACTACACACACAGTACACAATAGAGGTTGTCTCTTCAGACCCTACAATACATTGGGGTATAACTGTGCCTTTTCAATAATTTTGCTGATTTAGCAATGACTTCGTAAAAAGGAAAATCATAACATACAATTACTTTGACATCGCAAACACATCAGCCTGAGAGTTGTGCAAACACAACTATAAAGAGACCTCCCTAAGCCGAAGCCTCTGTAATCTGGAACCTTCTCTAAACTGGATGTGCTTTTAAGTCCTGCTCTCCATATTTGCTTACATATAGAATCTCTCTAATCGGGAAAACCTCTCTAAACCAAACCTTCTGTGTGGTCCCAAGGGTGTTCGGTTTACAGAGGTCAAACAGTAATAAAAGTAATCTCTATCAAATTGGAAAGAAATGAAATCACAGTTCACCTACTGTACATGCAGCGAGAGCCTCAGGATGACTGCTATTGTGGGAGATAGTACGGCCTCACATAGCCTCAGGAATTGTGCTATAGTGGAAGGTAGTACGGCCTCACACAGCCTCAGGATGACTGTTATAATGTGAGATAATACAGCCTCACATAGCCTCAGGATGACTGCTATAGTGGGAGGTAGTACGGCCTCACATAGCCTCAGGATGACTGCTATAGTGGGAGGTAGTACGGCCTCACATAACCTCAGGATGACTGCTATAGTGGGAGGTAGTACGGTCTCACATAGCCTCAGGATGACTGCTATAGTGGGAGGTAGTACGGTCTCACATAGCCTCAGGATGACTGCTATAGTGGGAGGCAGTACGGTCTCACATAGCCTCAGGATGACTGCTATAGTGTGAGGTACGTAGTACAATCTCACATAGCCTAAACTGCATTTTGTCTCATTTTCAGGGACAGGGCTATGACGTACTTCCCTGAAAGAGGTGAAATTGCAGTCTGGGCTACATGAGACTAAATGATAAGTAGGCCATAGCACCTTCGACCAGTGATGGCATATAAACACGGAGGAAAGGTACGTAGCAGGCTGGTCTACAATAGACTACCTCTATGCCCTCCCCACCACCCTCTGCACCCTCCTCCACCCTCTGCACCCTCCCCACCACCCTCTGCATCCTCCTCCACCCTCTACACACTCCCCACCACCCTCTGCACCCTCCCCCATCCTCTACACACTCCTCACTACCCTCATAAACCCTCTAAACTACATAATGTAGTTTAGAGTGTCTATGCCACCCTCTCCCACCCTCTACACACTCCCCACCACTCTCTACACACTCCCGACCACCCTCTGTACCCTCCCTCACCCTCTGCACACTCCTTACCACCCTCAGCACCCTCCTCCACCCTCTACACACTCCTCACCACCCTCCTCCATCCTCTACACACTCCCCACCACTCTCTACACCCTCCCCCATCCTCTACACACTCCCCACCACCCTCTGCACCCTCCTCCGTCCTCTACACACTCCTCACCACCCTCCTCCATCCTCTACACACTCCCCACCACTCTCTACACCCTCCCCCATCCTCTACACACTCCCCACCACCCTCTGCACCCTCCTCCGTCCTCTACACACTCCTCACCACCCTCTGCACCCCCACCACTCTCTACATACTCCCCACCACCCTCTGTATCCTAACCCACCCTATACACCCTCCCCACTACTCTCTACACCCTTCCCACCTTACACATGTATCTATCACTCCTCCCAGATCACCTCTACTGCACAATTCGGATCCAATGTAATTCTAAGCAAAATGTCTACCCCATCTTCCCCTTACATCCTTACCCACACCGCATTCTCCGGTCTCCCCTCCAATCACAATACGAGGGAAATAAATCCAGTAACAACATAGATACGAGAGTACCCATGGCCCATCGATTTGTGGTCATAGCAAATGGCATACGACCGCTGGATAAGGTAAAGGGGGGTAATTTGGAACACGCTGGTAATTTGGAACAGGGTCTGTAACTTTTGTTGTGGTTAAGTTACACAACCATCCTTGTTACTGCCAAACTCCCCCTTCACGGGTGACAATACAGACGAAAAATAATGGATGTTACTTGTGGCTGACACTGCTTTTGGCCTGAATGTTCCGAATTACCCGCTGTTCCAAATTACCCCCCTTTACCTTAGATGTTGACCGTTTAGTCTACGGTCTATTCAACTGAAAATAAAAATTAAACCTGTTGTGAAGGGTCACAAACACGGATAGCGCACACAGGGTGCGAAAGACCCACAATTGAAGCTTATTAACTTACCCAGAGCAATAGACGTCAGAAGACAGGCAGCGGCCAAGAACAAGAATATAAAGAACAGTATGAAAAATAAAATCTTCTTAGCTAGCTTTTTCATCGCTTCCTCAACAGCTTGCCAACACAGACAGAGAGATTTAGACAGCAAGAAGTGCTGATGAAGCCGATTTGAAGAATGCCAGATCACCCGTAAAATAATTGCGTTTATTTGCGATACTTATCCGCATCGAGTCTAGACAGTTAGACCATGCCATGGCTCTTCTGCTGGAATTGAGGGTCTTTGCTGCCATTCATATGCATGACGTACATGTGGTCTAGTCTCGTCCCCAGCCCCAAGTCTAGCCGTCTTGTTCTCGGTTATAAATCCCACAGTTATGATAATGCTCTTCAAAATACTGTGGACTGTAGTCAATAATCATCAGCAAAATGAACCCTTTTTCAGATCCAATCAAACACAAATCGAGCCAAATCCAATTTTCCGAGGATAGCATGTAAGTGCACGCACACACACACACACACACACACACACACACACACACACACACACACACACACAAACACACACACAGACACACACACACACACACACACACACACACACACACACACACACACACTACTTCACTTTCACAACCATCACTTGATCTACATAAACACAGAATATGTACCTACACTGAACCATAGGCAAGTATTTGAGAGAATAAATTTTAAACATATTAGATGTTGTTCTGTATTCCCCATAAAGTACGAGTTGTTGTCATTGTAACTAAGGTCTTGGAAGTAAGTATGACTGCTTCAGTGCAACCGGTGAGGGGTGTGTCTTTAGGGATGACCACGCCTCTCTGTAAACAGAGAACAGAGGAACCAATCACCATAAAACACTCATTTACACTGGTTGGTGCATTGTGTTTTGACACAGCTCAATGACAACCACCTTATTTCACCACTGAAGCCTTGCTATTATAAAGACAATAATACAACAAAAACAAAACAATAAATATGAAATGGAAAACACAAACAGCAAAAAAACAGCATTACCAATAGCCAGTTCTCAGAAAAAATCATGTACACAGGAGATTTGTACTGCCACCGAGTGATAAATATGGCTGTCAAAATGGCCGCTTATGGTGTCAATGATGTAAACATCAACTGACCGTGACGCTTTAATAAGATATGAGTACATAATATTATATTGAAGCATGTCTGTTATACACATTTCAAACTGACATTTCTCTTCACCTTCTGTTTCTGTTGCTATGGCAATGACATGAGGATTTAAACATTTGAAAAGAGCAACATGTTTTCCTGATAACTTTGCCTGTGTATTGACCACCTCTGGAGAGAGGAAATAGGGACTCAGTAGACACACACACACACACACACACACACACACACGCGCGCGCGCGCACGCACACACACACACACATGTACACACACACACACATGTACACACACACACACACATGCACACACACACACACACACACACACACACACACACACACACACACACACACACACAGCGCGCGCGCGCGCGCGCGCACGCACGCACACACACACACACATGTACACACACACACACATGTACACACACACACACACACATGCACACACACACACACACACACACACACACACACACACACACACACACACACACACACACACACATGTACACATGTACACACACACACACATGTACACACACACACACACACACACACACACACACACACACACACACACACACACACACACACACACACACACAAACACACACACACAAACACACACACACATACAGAGTGTAAATCAATGAAGCATGTACTGTGTTATCCTATGTAACAAACAGGCCTATTTTGTGCTACCTACCAAGGTCGACTTCTAGTTCTATGTGTCAGCTGGAGTCCTCAACGTTAACAGTGACTCTAATTCTCTCCACGACTGCACCTTCTATCCACAGACGTTTCTGGTTACCTGACCATAACCACTTGGAAGGATGCCCTCTCCCAAATTAAAAGATCGGTTATTGCTTTGCTTTTGCTGGTACCCGTCTTCCCGAAGAGTTTATACCACTTTTAACTTTTCATAAGCATTCTTCATAAGCGCAGAGCTTTTCAACTCTTTCTTTCGGTTTGACGAAGTGAGTTTTTACTTCTGTCAGTCAAGCATTGTCTGGTGGAGTCAGAGGCACTAATAATTGCACCAGTACTAGTATTAATTAATAAGGTAGAGGGCACTAATTCCGAACAGTTGTTAATTTCGAACAGGGTATCTCCTAGCCGACACAGAAAATTTAAGTTTTATTCTTCTACACTGAGCTGTTATGCCCTGTATTAGTGCTAAGAAATGCTAGGCTAAAATTCCCCCAAGTTTCGTTCCTGGGCTC
>CAUJGJ010000185.1:1264274-1269274 GCA_963170055.1 Halisarca cf. caerulea | reverse complement strand
AATCGAAGACGTGTTCCTGAACTAGTTTCGCAGAATGAAATTGGGACTGGGAATTCTTCCTCAGTGGGTGCGGTACGGCACGCCCCCTAGATACGGAACAGCAAACAACAAAATGGCGTCCTCTTCCGAAGCAAACGAAATCAGCCAAGCGGCTAAGGACTTCACAGTACTCGCCAAAGAGTTACAAGAGAATCTAGCCAAGGCATGTACAAAGAATGAAGCTCTCCTTGAAGCTATTGAGTCATCTGAGGCTAAATCGACCGAACCCTCCTCGGAAGCACCTTTCTTGCGGAACATGCGCGCCAGGTTAGCAGCAGCGCATGCCCCCAATGCAGCGCTGAGAAGAGAGCTGTCTAAGTTCATGGGAATCTTTGACAAGAGGTTTAAAGAGCTCGATCAAACAGTAAAGGAATACGACAGACTCGTATTAGCTCTGAAAGTCGAGAAGCGAAACCTCGAGGAACAGAATACGAACCTGCAGAGGCGAAAGGTGGAACACGAGAGGGAACGAGAAGAGTGGAAGCAGAAACTCGAAGAGGCGCGCACCGAGATACAGGACCAAAACGATCGCCTCGCAGTGCTTGCTGATCAACTCACGGGAGCTAAGGTAGCTCTCGATTCTCAAACACGCGAGTTGGCCTCTCGCAGACTTGCATTCGAGGAGGAGAAGCTATCACGTGAGGAGGAGGAGTTTAGGGCTTCAGACACCGAGGCAGAAGAGCTGCGACAGCGTTTGAGGCAGCAGATTTTGAAAAATTCTGAGCTGGAAGACAAGTTGTTGCGCACCGAACTAGCCCTCCATCAGAAGGGGGAGATCATTGCCACAGTGAACTCCAGCAAAGAACGGTTGCAGAGAGACCTGATGCAGTCACGTCAGTCTTCAACCAGAGCTGTGAAGCAGTTTGATCTGAGGACCAATGAAGGTACGTACATGTGTGTATGTGTGTGTGTGTGTGTGTGTGTGTGTGTGTGTGTGTGTGTGTGTGTGTGTGTGTGCGTGTGTGTGTGTGTGTGTGTGCGTGTGTGTACGTACATATGTGTTTACCATTGGTTATTTGTGTACATTCAGTTTCTTCTTTATGTATTTGCCTCCTCACAGCTAACCGACGTCTTGCTGAGATGAACGCAGAACTCATAAAAGCTCAAGAACATGCCAAACGCTTCCAAGAAGTGTTGGCAGTTGAGAGAAGGAAGCAAAAAGCATTGAGAGTGAGTTGGTGTATCTACGTGTGTATGCATATTGATGCATGTTTGCAGTGAAGTGAAGTCATGATACGCAGTAGGTTTAGAATCCAACTTTTTTGGGACAGCCCCTATATTGTTTTCATTTGGACTTCTGGAGTGTAACGCTCATCTAATATACAGTTGAGCCTCTGAATAAAGGATGCTTTAGGGATGGCATTAGTTCAGCTGATTTGTTCTCTGTACAGAGGTTTTCCTCTTTGGGAGGTTCAAAATGTCTTGTAGGAATTTTACTGGGACCGTGAGTTGTGTAGTTTACTATACTGTGTCCTTATTAGGAGAGTCCACTATCAGAGGTTCCACTGTACATATAACTGGAATTACTTGGTTTTTACTGTTCATCCTTTGACAGCATGGTGTTTGACAGCATGGTGTTTGACAGCATGGTGTTTGACAGCATGGTGTTTGACAGCCATGGTGTTTGACAGCATGGTGTTTGACAGCATGGTGTTTGACAGCCATGGTGTTTGACAGCATGGTGTTTGACAGCCATGGTGTTTGACAGCATGGTGTTTGACGGCCATGGTGTTTGACAGCATGGTGTTTGACAGCATGGTGTTTGACAGCATGGTGTTTGACAGCATGGTGTTTGGCAGCCATGGTGTTTGACAGCATGGTGTTTGACGGCCATGATGCTTGACATCCATGGTGTTTGACAGCCATGATGTACACATCTTGTCCTTCCCCACTCCCATAGCATGCCCTGGAGCAGGAGATGAAGAGGAATTCTGAAGTTCTGAGTGAAACGTTCTCCCCACAAGCACAGAAGGCCTACCTGGACACGCTGGCTGATTCTCTCTCTGTTCCAAACAAACCGCGCAACCCTCTTCGTGTGGACGATGTTGTCAGGAAAAATGAAGTGAGCATTGTTTGTACATACATAGGTATGTATGTATAATACACAGCATGTGATTTTTGTGATTGTGACATCATAAGAAGTACAATTGATTGTGTAGTGTTACAGTGAATTCTCATTAATCCGCCGAACCCTTTAATCCACCATCAATTTTGTGCATAAATTCATTGAAAAGACTGCACATTGATTTGGATAATCCGCCAAACTCATTAATCCACCCAAATTTTTCGAAACAAGTTGTGGTGGATTAGCGAGAATTCACTGTATTGTGTGTTAGGTGTACTTGTATGTGATTTAAAGTGCTAACACAACAGTAATGACAGTATATCACAGCCTCCACAATCTGCCAAATACGTACATATCACATTACAGAAGATGTCAGATTATCTGGTGTTTTCTGGTAGTCAAGCATGGTAATTGTCCCTCAGATGAAGTTAGATTAGAGAAATGTTGGATTATTGAGTTCTCATTCACGGTACGTGCATAACTGTTTCTGCCTGTAGTGGTGAGCCACGATTGCTGTGTTCATTTGTAAGTACATACGTACATACCTACGCACATACTACCTGCATGGTCATGTGTGTGTGAGAGAGTGCGTATTCGGCCTGTACATGGAATGACCTTGTATACAGTATATCTGACTCTGTCCTATGTACATATACGTATGTGCCTTCACTTAGCAATTGACAGTGGAGAATGCAAGTTTGAAAGCAGAAATCCATCGAGTGAGGCTGGAGAACAGCGACTTGGTGAAAAAGGTGGCTCAAGCCAGAGCCAATGATGAGTATATGAGAGTGAGTCATGTGTGTGTGTGTGTGTGTGTGTGTGTGTGTGTGTGTGTGTGTGTGTGTGTGTGTGTGTATGTGTGTGTGAACATGTGTGTGTGTGTGTGTGTGTGTGTGTGTGTGTGTGTGTGTGTGTGTGTGTGTGTGTGTGCGCGCGCGTGTATTCGTGCGTGCATACATGTGTGCATGTGTGTGTACTTGTGTACCTGCACGTGTGTGTGTGCATGGATGTGTGTGTGTGTGTGTGCATGTGCATGTGTGCATGCATACATGTGTGTGTGCGTGTGTATGTGCATACCTGCACGTGTGTGTGTGTGTGTGCATGGATGTGTGCATGCTGTGTGCGAGCGTGTGTGCATATGCATGAATCACATGTGATGATCATGTGACAATGTGTGTCTTCTATAGCAAAATACCCAAGCCTCAGCTTTCTCTCTAGTGTTTTATTACATAGATTCAATGCAAGCACGTACACACAGTACACTATGTGCTTGCAACACTTGGCTGTTATGTATGTATGTATTCTTCTAATGTTTGTGTATATAGAATCAAGCTTCTACAAACATGGCCGACAGACTGGCTCTACAGAAGAGACTGGCTAAGAGTGAAACTCAGGTAAATTGGTCTACTGCACACATGTGTGCACGCACACACACACACACACACACACACACACACACACACACACACACACACACACACACACACACACACACACAAACACGTACACACACACACACACACAAACACACACACACATACACACATACACAGACACAGTCTTCATTTGCTTTCCTTCAGTATCGTGAACTGCAGACCTCCCTAACAAGACAGGCTTCTGACTGGGTGGCTGACAAACAAAAACAGCAGAAAGTTGTGAAAGACCAAATGTGGAGAAAGGTATGTACATTATGTATGTACATGTGTATTATATTATATACATGTACATATATACGTACATGTGTGGTAGCACTGGCTGCCAATCCTTCTCCATGGTGGCTGAACCATGCACAGGTCCTCCACCTGGGCAGGTTACTTACTTCCTGTACAATGGTCACATTGTGAAATATGGTCACTTCCTGTATATGATCACTTCCTGTATTATGATCACTTCCTGTATATGATGACTTCCTGTATTATGATCACTTCCTGTATATGATGACTTCCTGTATTATGATCACTTCCTGTATATGATGACTTCCTGTATTATGATCACTTCCTGTATATGATGACTTCCTTTATTATGATCACTTCCTGTATTATGGTCAATGTATTGTCCTCCCTTGCATGTTCCCTTCATGGACACAGCATATATGTTTGGATGTTGTTAACATTTCTTTTTTTGGCATTTCTCTTTTGTAAGTTTAATTCTACCCTCATCTTCAGATTGAGCCGATAGACCTATTTGGAGGTAGTGAGAGGCTGAGGAGTACGCTGCCAAGGACCTCCAGTAAACAGATCACTCAATAACCTTCCTCACACACTCAATGGGCATTTTGTGGTGTGGCCATCTTGTCAGTGTTCATGCGGCCATTTTGTCAGTGGTCATGTGACAAACTCCATGCAGGTATTGTATTGTCCTCCCTTGCATGTTCCCTTCATGGACACAGCATGGATGTTTGGATGTTGTTAACATTTCTTTTTTTGCATTTCTCTTTTGTAAGTTTGTAATATTTGTGGTCTATTGATTTTATAGACAGAAAGTACATGTTTTGGGTGACAAACAAACTTAAGGCTGCAATTGCGTTTGTGCCTGAGTCGGCAATCACTTCCTTAGAGCTAGCAAATAGCTGTTTGCTACACACTCTTGATATCAAACAGGTGCCAAGAAATTAAAGGTGCACAGACACAAATATTAATGTGCATCTAATTATAACTAGTTAGAACTTCACTTTAATCTTCGAATCTGTATATACATGATCTATAGCTAATTGTCTGAAGGCCCTTTTGTAATGTATGATTGCATGAAGCTACGCATATGCATGCAAGTATGGCAATTATGATATCCAAAAAGATGCACATACGTATACCTACACAACACTCACTATAATGTACGCATATTCAGCATACAGTATTCTTGCATGTATAGGATAATACATTTTTGCATGTGATATATA
>CAUJGJ010000185.1:1239274-1261774 GCA_963170055.1 Halisarca cf. caerulea | reverse complement strand
CGTGAAATAACATACGTAATCAGTCCAGAGGCTCACAGCAGTGGGGCACCCCCCCTCCCCTCCCCACTAATCTCAGTGCAGAGGTTCACAGCAGTGGGGGCTGCCCCTCATTAGAGGCTGAAAGTAGGGGAGGCAGTCTCTCACTAACCTCTGATTCCTTTAGGGTCAATTTGGACATGAGTTCTGTCTCTGCTTTGTTCTCCTGCAGCTCATCCTTCAAGTAGGCTATCTTCTCGTCAAGCTCCTGGGAGGAGAGAAAGTAGAAGAATGCATTGAGGGAACTTGAAAGACACACATAACCCATGCCTGTTTACATGCAGAGAGAGGATAGTATCACTACGTATCTGACAAGGGGCATATGTAGTATGGGTTGGAGTTCATAAATCATCATGAACACCTTGAGTTCTTACACATCAGTACATGATATTTATTGATACACCACAGTAGAAACAGCGACCTACGAAAAACCCTACAAACATGCATGTATTGAGGTACGTACGTACGTACTTACACACATGTGCACAGAGATAACAAAAATCAGTACAATCTCAGTCATCTCAAGCCAATACCTACGTACGTAACTACGTAGTACGTATACATACGTACATATGTACATATATGTGAAGGTCAAAGGAACTCACAGCTACTTCTTTCTCTTTCTCCTTCTTCACTCTGGCCAGTTCTCTCTTGAGCTGTTTCATTCTCTTACGACACTCCTCCTCCCTAACAGTCAAGGCAATATTACACATCACATCATGTCACAACTCCAGTGCTAAAACATGTATGATAAGCATATTACGGTAAATGGACACTTACATATGCACATAGCATGCACACACACACACACACACACACACACACACACACACACACACACACACACACACACACACACACACACACACACACACACACACACACACACACACACACACACACACACACACACACACATGCACACACACACACACACACACATACACACACACACACACACACACACACACACACACACACACACACACACACACACACACAGAGAGAGAGAGAGCTCAGGGTGATGTATGTACATATGTACGTATGTACACATACACACACAACACAGACCCTGCCCTGTGCAGTTGACAGTGACTCACTGTCGTATGATCTGTCTCATCTGTTCCTTCTCATCGTGGAAGAGCTGTAGGGCCTTGCTGAGGTTGGTGAAGGTCCCTCTGCTCTCAACCTCCTCCAGTGTGCTGGTGAGGACATCCTGGAGGAACTGACGGTCCAACTCCAACTTCTCCATGTTTGCTGTTACTGTTTTTGTGTTCTTTGCAGCTACAGGATATGCAAAGAGATAAATACATGTGTACGTATGTGTATGCGTGTATGTACGTACATACAGTACGTACATACTGTATGCACATATAAATGTATATGTGGACATACGTACATATGATATGGTAAGTATGACACAGATAGCAGGCATATGAATGTACATATGGACTACCTCACACACATCCTCACCTGCAGCAGCTGTAAACATGGCATGAACCTGTTCCCTGTTGGTCTCTCTGCCAGTCTACAGCAAAGGGTACACACACAGCACTGGTGTCAGGACAGCAGGGTGGTAGAGGGTACACACACTGAACTGGCGTCAGGACAGCAGAGTGGTAGAGGGTACACACACTGAACTGGCGTCAGGACAGCAGGGTGGTAGAGGGTACACGCTGAACTGGCGTCAGGACAGCAGGGTGGTAGAGGGTACACATGCACAACTGGCATCAGGACAGCAGGGTGGTAGAGGGTACACATGCACAACTGGCATCAGGACAGCAGGGTGGTATATAGAGGGTACACACACTGAACTGGTGTCAGGACAGCAGGGTGGTAGAGGGTACACAGACAGAACTAGTGTCAGGACAGCAGGGTGGTATATAGAGGGTACACACGCAGAACTGGTGTCAGGACAGCAGGGTGGTAGAGGGTGCACAGACAGCACTGATGTCATGACAGCAGGGTGGTACGGGGTGAGAACTATGTACGCACATGTGTATATACACTTATGCATGCACACACATAAGCATGCACACATGTACTCCACACACACACACACACACACACACACACACACACACACACACACACACACGCACACACACACACAGACACACAGATACACAGACACACAGACACATAGACACACACATACACAACCCTGTAACGTCCACTCTGCACACACTGACAGGGCTACTATCTATGTACATACGTACATACACAGAAAAATGCTCACTCACTGTAGTGAGACCACCTCCCTCATTACTCATTCTCTGAGCCTCTAGAATCTGTGACAGTTCCACACCTAGTATCTGGGGGATACATAAGTGGAGAGGATTTTACCAGTTCTACAACCACAAATTCCTGCCCCAATAGCAACAAATCATAGATAAACAAATGAATGTCAATGGTATCCTTTTAAAGTGTAGAGCTATCCTGAAAAAATGTAATATATCAAATATTTGTGACTAATAAGGAAATATTTTAAACTCACTTCTTCTGCAGCTGACGGTTTCTCGTTGAAGTCTGGCATGATCCCGCCCAGAACAGCTAACTGGTCAACACAATCCTCCAAAACTGCTCCAAATACGGCCCTTTCGACATGATTTAGGGACTTAATATGAATAGAGCTCTTCTGGCTGATGTTGGAATGTCTTTTTCCGATCACGTCCACGGACGACATCTTCTATTTAGTTGGAAAAACTGAAAGAGTTTCACTAGTCGGCCATCTTCTGAATGGACCTTGTTTCCATGGTTACTTTTGATATCACCGACATGGTTGACCAGTTTCAAGGGTTATCGCCATGGATGACGAATTTAGCCAAATTTGAGTGTTCTACTATGAAAATGCTCGTGTATCGTGAAGCATTGTGTGTTTTTATGTGTAGGTATTGTATTAATTTATCTCTTTTGTTTGTGTTTGTCTCGTTTCTTTGTTTCTTGTACTGAGTAATGTAGTTTTGTGTTGTAAGTTTACACGTGGACAGGTACACGTGGGTCGTGAAGAAGAACATGAAGCCCTGAGTTAAGGAGTTCCCTTTCGTGGGATCTCCACTGATGACTCCACTTGATCTCTGAACTCACTTTGTCTGTACCTTGTGATACCTACGTACATATGTGTAGTACGCAATAATGTGTATGTACACTGCATGTGGTGTATTAGGACTAGTGTTGTGCTGTATGTGTGTGTACAGTTGTGTTTGTATGTATTTTGTGGGGTACAAGTGTTGTGTGTGATGCGTTGCATGTTCTGTGTGTGTGTGTTTTGAGCTGTGAAGAGGACTCATTGTGGAGAGGTGGACTGCTGTGAAACTGAACGTTGCAGTCTCCTCTGTGACCGTTTCTACTTGATCAGAGCTCGGATGCACACATGTACAGTACAACCTGAATATGTAGTAACAGTCTGCATACCTTCATATAATTATTCACATGAATTATGCATGTCTTCATTTTTATTCATTGCTGACGTAATTCTTGCAAATACGTTAAATATGAGTATTTGTCATGGTACACACAGTATGTGCGCAATGCTGATGCATGTGTCATGAAGTTATCCAGCCACATTATTGGTATGTGTATATGGTGGGATTCTTGTATTGGATCAGGAGCTATGTATATAGCTATATAGGTGCTACTGCAAATTTCACAAACATGCACTATATAGAGCTAGAGGGCACTATATACATACATTGTGAAGTGGTTTAAATTCATGAAAATTTATACAATGATATTGCTGTTTAGAGACCTAGAGGTTTATAGAGGTTAGTTTTGTTTCTTCACAAAATTAGATTTTTAATTGCATGATCAATGACGTATGGAATTCTTAAAAGAATTGTCCTGCAAGTAGCACACACCAACTGCCCATCTTGTGTAGAGTAGCACACACCAACTGCCCATCTTGTGTACAGTAGCATGCACCAACTGCCCATCTTGTGTAGAGTAGCACGCACCAACTGCCCATCTTGTGTAGAGTAGCATGCACCAACTGCCCATCTTGTGTAGAGTAGCATGCACCAACTGCCCATCTTGTGTACAGTAGCACGCACCAACTGCCCATCTTGTGTAGAGTAGCATGCACCAACTGCCCATCTTGTGTACAGTAGCACGCACCAACTGCCCATCTTGTGTAGAGTAGCATGCACCAACTGCCCATCTTGTGTAGAGTAGCACACACCAACTGCCCATCTTGTGTAGAGTAGCATGCACCAACTGCCCATCTTGTGTACAGTAGCACGCACCAACTGCCCATCTTGTGTACAGTAGCACACACCAACTGCCCATCTTGTGTGAAGCTGGCAAGTACACAGATGTAAAGCATGCAATGAAAATACTCCACCCAGTATCGTAGACGAGTGGAATAAATTATACAGCACAGTCCACGTGTAAAATAAAATCATGCTTTGATGCAAGACAGATAAGTACTATCTACTGCTGTGAGTAGACTCTGTTAACTCTCTCCACTTTTGAATGACACTTGTTTTCATTTGCGGCAAACGAGGTAGAACTTGTGACTCAAACAACCTGCACAAAACAGCCAATGGGAGATGTGGGTAGCAACATTCACATGCAATTGTAATGATAATGACAGGGTCATCAGGGTCATCCGCCAACAACTGTGATGAAACTACAGCTAGGGTAATCTCCCAACAAATGACAGGGTCATCCCCCAACAACAGTAGTGATAATGACAGGGTAATCCCCCAAACAAACATAATAAGGACAGGGTCATCCCCATACACAAAGACAAGAGCAGGTGAAATTTGTGCTGTCCCCACGCAACGTGACCTGTACTCAGAGATTCCACCACACAAGTACGTATGTACGTACATGTGTGCACTAAGTGCTGTGGACTAGCCTCCATTGACTACTGCTTGTGACACCACTCGCATGTAGTCCAGTAGAAGAGAAAGGGCAATTACAAATAGCAGAGCAGGTTCATACAGAACAGCCAGCACAGAGTGGTGGTGTGCATGTCTGTAGACTCACACTCCAAACAACACTCCTCCCAGATGAGCAGCATGGTCAAAGTACCTCCATCCCATGATCAGTCCCGTGACGTCAAGTGCTACGACAGCACCCAGGGCCTGTTGGGGAGATACAGGATTGCTAGCGTACATACGTATGTATGTATATAGGTTTGAGTACATGCATACGTATGCCCACAGTAATGACATTCAAAAATAGTAAAAACTTACATTACATGCGTATGTATATGGGAGTATATACCAATGAACACACACACATACATAGTATTCCAGCCAGCTGGACCCACCAATAAAGTCTAACATACACACACACACACACACACACACACACACACACACACACACACACACACACACACACACACACACACACACACACAACACATACACACACACATGCACACACACACACACACACACACACACACACACACACACAACACTGCTCATGTGAACTCACATAGACGGCCGGTATTGGTATAAAGGGTAGAAAGATGATGTAGAAACTGCTGTCAGGAAACTGGTAAGTGATGGAGGCCACCACAGCCATCAGAGATCCAGACTAGAGGGAAGGAAACAATACCTTATAGATGCAATATATTGCAGGGCATATATTTCGTAAAGCTGGTTGCAATTTATCTTCTTTCATTTTTGTGAATGAACCAGTCCCTAGTGTACACTGCACTAGATAAATAGACTATGTGATGGTGGTAATCTTCGTGGGTGGTATATTCCGAGGACGGAAGAACTTGGCTGTAATTCGCAATTTCATTCTCACAAATGGACCAGTCCCTACTATATACTAGACAAATAGACTATGTATCTAACCAAATATTCGCGATTGAATTTTCGTGAATGCTGGCTCATTTGCAAAATTCATGAAAATAAAGTCCCACAAAAATTAGCGCCTATACAGTATGTAAATATGATCTAACCAAATGTATTTGTGATTGAAGTTTTGCGAATGCACACTCATTCATGAAATTTGTGAAATAAACTCCCACAAAGATTAGCACCTACGTTGTATGTTTGTATATGGTACTGGTCACAAACATGCAAGCAGACTATAGGCCCACATTCATTTTTCTCACCAGCAGAATGTTACACACAAGAAATTACACGTACAGCGAAACCTCTCTATAACGGACATTTTGGGAATGAAAAAATAGCTTGTTATACAGACGTTTTCACTATTCAGAGATTATTTTACATGTATCACTATCTATCTGGACCCACACAAGAAGTCTGCTATAGAGAGGAATCTGCTATCAGGGGAGTTTGCTATAAGAGGTTCCGCTGAAAAGATAGATTAAACTACAGTCCACACAAACACAGCCTCACACATGCACACAGGCACTCACAGCTCCCAGTGATGGGATACTGGTCCTCCTAGCAACCTTTGCAACATGCCCGACAAAAGAGGCAAACACACCAGCTGAGACATAGTAGGGCAGGCCAATCTCAGGACCGTGAGTTACTGGAGAGGGAAAACACGGCAAAAACATGGAAGAACTGTACACAGCGAAATAAACCTCCTTCAAGTCTGAAACGAAGTACAGAGAAGTACACTGTAGAGTGAACCCTCTCTAATTCGACACTCAATGAGGCTTGAGGAAACATCTGATTAGGAGGTTGTCAGATTACAGAGTGACTATTGGCATACACTATTTACCTCATAAAATGGTTGGATTAGAGAGAATGTTGGATTATAGAGGTTTCACTGCATAGTGACCATCACATGACTATCACATGTATGTCATACATAGTGGGTCACAGTTATCACATGTACATATGTTGTAGTCGATCAAATAACTGACATGTGTATGTTAGACTGGGTCACATGACTGTCACATGACTGTCCACCACCCATCATCTGCACTCACTCAAGTATGGGAGGAAGAAGTTCCACAGAACTAACATGTTGATCCCGAGATGAAGTGCTTCAATGTGACTGAATCCAGAGAGGAGAAGAGGGAGAGATCGTCCTGGAGATCAAGGAATACAGAAATGTACTGTCTTTAAGGACTACCTGTCTATAGAGACCACTGTAGGCTGGCCATACACAACTTTAGTAATACCAGTGCATCTCTGTATAAGGACTACCTGTCTATAGAGACCACAATCATTTAGTCCCATAATGGTCTTTATAGACAGGTTTCAGCGAACGTACAGTAGTTCTGGTGCTTTGATTAATAGAAGGAACATTGGGTGTAGCAATGTGGTGTGGAAGTGCGTACATGTGTAGGTGTGTGTGTGTGTGTGTGTGTATGTGTGTGTGTGTGTATGTGTGTGTGTGTGTGTGTGTGTGTGTGTGTGTGTGTTGTGTGTACATTTTCATTGTGTAATAGCAATCTGTACGTATATTAAATGCCAATAATACTACTTCTATGGTCCATACGCACAGGTCTTACTGGAGTGAGGGTCACTTAGGAACCACTTGGCCATTGACCTCTGCAGTGCTGGGATCCTCCACAGCAGGAACACACAACAGTTGACTCCTATCAGACTCACACACACTCTACCGGGATAGGACATGCTCCTCCATTTCCTCTTCAGCTGCAGACAAAACACAGAAGATTCACAAAAAATATAAAAATAGTAATAACGTCAGTGGTTTGTTGACCTTTCTGTGGTTAAATTATTATAATTATAATAATAATAACAATAATATTAATAATAATAATAATAGCTACTAATGAGATGCTGGCGACATTCAATATTATACTAACTACTGCATGCACATCAATTTTTGTGTAGTTTTATGTTCATAGTTTTTGTGGATTGGAAGCCATCTGTGAAAGTGTACATCCACAAAAACTCGCATTGAGTTCTTGTACAACGACAAACATGGCCGTCTGCAATTATCTAAATGCAAATTGCTATAATCCATGATCTTCAGGAGTTTAACCCCACCAATAATAACGTATTTAGGCCATGCAAAATTAATTTTATGTTTCTGGTCCCCTTCCTGGTCAATTTTTTTTTGGTAAAAAAAGGATTATTTTAAAGACTGGGTTCAACCCTGACCAAAACATTGTGATCTATCAAGTAAAGCATGTGTGTTCAGCACAAACACTTGCATAACCATTGTGTTGTGAGACTAGTGGCTGTCTGGTTCCATACAGACAAGCACTCCCCATCTAATTGTACCGTATATGTAGGTTTGTATCATCTTTTAACTAGTCTTGTTTCAATTCAACATTCTTGTTACCATTAATAGCTAGCATATAACACAGATAAAAGGAATATACTAGATTGAAAAAAAATAAAAATTAAACCCTGGTGGCCTGGTCACTTTTCAAAGATGCCCAAGACCAGAAATATATTATTACTTGTGTGGCCTTATGGTAGCACACTATCTGTATTGCCCGTGAGACTGATTCCCTACAGCTCGCGTTGCAACAGCTATGTACACACCTTTGCACCCTGAAACTCTATAAGCAGAAATTCTACCAATTCCATCATATACAGTACATATTACGTATGTGCACACATACGTACCTACATCCACTTTCCAGGAAAAGTTCTAGACCTATCACTGCCTAACACAATGTAACAAATTTGTCCCAAATCCAGTTTTGCTGACTGCACAGTGAAACCTCTCTATAAAGGAGGCGATTGTGATCACAGTACGCTGTCCTGTAGGAAGTGTCCCTATTTGAGAGCATTTGAAATGTGAGAGGGTTTGAATTGGGGCAGAGCAATTGTGTCCTGTTAAGTTAGAGGGTCACCTAACAGGAGAGCCTTATCCTACACCAAAGCAGGTTGATGATGCAACTACTGCACAATATGAGGCAATACCATGTCTGAATGACACAACATTCCTCTCTTCCTCACCTTCTCCACAAAGCTCGCAACCACTCCTTGGTCTCTCTGGTCCCACGGTCCCCAGTTCTGACGGTCTCTTGACCAATTCCTCTCTCTCTTTCTCTTTTCGTAATGATAGATGAAACTGGAACCAAAGCTCACAGCAAACACCTCGAAAAAGAGGGAAAAGGGAAAACATTGAAAGGATAAATACCACATGTACAAAGCCTAAAAAGTCAATTCCATGATATAATCAATAAGTTCAGAGAACATGCAATTGCAAAAAAATGGTAAATAGATCAAGAATGTAAAGAAAAAAAGAATACGTACTCCGGCAGTAAAAGTTCCAAGCTTTAAAACACTTGCACCAGAACGCGAGGGCACTCCACTATAGCTCGTCCTCTTGGGGAACCGGTAAAACCTCCAGGACGCTTGCAGTGGTGTCCTCGAGCTCCATCGACAAACTCCAAGCGCTGCTAACATGACGCAATTAAACGCATATTAACGCGTACATGAACGCCATGCCAATTGCAATAACCCATGAGCTTTATCGTTTGTAACACATGCACATACATGCATAATATATATATAGCCGGGCATGGGCCTGAAGAGTTGAAGCCCATAATATATATATATATATATATATATATATATATATATATATATATATATATATATATATATATTTATATATATATATATTATGGGCTTCAACTCTTCAGGCCCATGCCCGGCTATATATATATATATATATATATATATATTTTTTTTTTTTTTTTTTTTTTTTTTAATTGGATTGAATTGAATGAAACAGGTACAACATAAGACAAAGAACTAGCAAACAACCACCTAACAAAAAAAAAACTAATAAATTACAGCAAACAAACAAACAAAAAACAAACAAACAAACAAACAAACAAAAAGAACCATACTACCGTCAATTAGTCAACATCATAAGCAAGATCAGATTGATTGAGGGTGCCTAGGATAGACATAGCATTCCCGCGTTGGATCGCCACTGATAATCGCTGAATCAAAAATTGATACGATAGGGGTTCACCCGTTCTCAATTGAAGTCTCCGAGAGATACCCCTCAAGAAATGTATAGTCTCAGGCCCCAGGGTGCCAGATGTTTCGCAAGAGACAGGGGCAAAGTGGTACTTGGAGGTTAAATGCCGATACTGTCCTGATTTGCGCGCTTCAGCCTGTTCAGCCACAGCACCAGCTCTCGAAGAGGCTGTACGGGTGTACGAAGTGGCAAAAGTGTCTGAACAGGTAGCATCCCAGATCAGAGGGCGTCCATCCTTCCATGGGAGAAGGGTTACTCCATCAGGGCGTTTCCCGTCATCACGATTCAGTCCGTGAGGCTCCAACTGACATGGAACACCGGCAGCAGTAAGAGTCCTGTGGATGATGTCGTTGATGGCATTATGTCTAGAGTGGCGGCCTGGACTCTTATGACAACTCAAGCCATGTAGAGCCAACTCATCCACAAAGGCCCCACATAGGGTACAGTGATGCGGTCGGCAAAAGGCTAGACCCAGTCTGATGCTGGCAGAGATGGTAATGGTATCATCATCCATCCTAAGGCCCAAGGAGGTTACAGGTGGGGCATTTAGCCAAGCTCCTGATTCCTTGGTAGCAGCACCCAAGAGTCTGGCCTTAGAGAGAGAATCTGGAGCCTTCTCTACCAGAGCTTCAAGACGCGATGTGACAAGTGGCCTATCCCATGCCCTTTGCAGACTGGCGACTGGACCAGAAGGAGGAGATGAAGCCGGGGAGAAAGAACGCCACATTGCTAGGGCCTCCCCACCACATGCCAAAGGGTCATTGTGCAGCCGTAGAGGAAGAATTGCCTGGGACAGTCTCTGACTGCCTGACACAGAAGCTAGGAATGCAGATGGGGCCAGGTGATAGGCACTGCGAATGCCCAGTCCGCCAGATGATACTGGGAGAGACGCCTGCATCCACACTTCTTCATTCGACAAATTGATGTTTAGTATTGTGCTGGTGGTGGAACGGAGTAAGGAGTCAAAATCAACTAACAAGGCTGACTGAAAACATGGGGATGTTCTCAGCAGATACAGAACTTTTGGTATGGCAAAAGCATGACGGAGTAGCACCAGAGAGTCGTGCCTTGTGAAATGGGAGAGCCTGTCCGCCATGATTCTGAGATCATCACATTTCTTTAAGAGAGCAAGATCAATGGACTGAAGGCTCCCTATTGGGGCACCCAGGAAAGTTGCATCATTAGTATGAACTGGAACAAAATCTGGAAATTCCTCGAGGACAAGTGAATCATTAACGTTGGTAGCAATCAATTCAGATTTGTTGATGTTCAACTGAAGACCTAACTCGATTGCTTCTTTCTGGATGAGGCTGATGTCATTGAGGACGACCTGGGCCGCACCACCAATCAAGCCATCATCTAAGTAAAACAAGGTCAGCTCTGACTGCAGTTTCTTCACCAGAGGTTGGATGGCCAGACAGAATAGCAGAGGACCCAGGGGGTCCCCTTGCTGAACACCTTCCTGAGACATTATCACTGCTTCCTCATAAAACAGGTGTGAGTGGGAAGAATAACAGCAATATACCAGAGGATAGAGCTCAGGTATATGCATCAAACAAGCTTCCAAAACTTTATCTCGTCTAATGCTGTTGAAGGCATTCTGAAAATCGAGCTTGACCATAACTTGGTCCATAGTGATCGTCCTCAGAAAAGACCTAGCACAATGGATAGCAGCCTCAGCACCCAGCTTAGTCCCAAAACCCAACTGCTTGGGAGCTAAATATGCCTGCACATGGGAGGCAACACTTCTACAGCCAACCTTAGCCACAAGACGACGTAATGTAGAACCAATTGCTATGGGACGTAATCCACCATCAGATTTCTTCAAAGCCAACAAGTTGGCACCAAAGAATACATGTCTCACATCCTGATTCACCTTGCCGGCTAACACAAATTCACAAAAGATGTAAGAACTTGTCTAAGACGAGCACCGCCTTCACCAGCAGACTTACCAGTCATGTCCTTGAGGTGCTGCGGCCTGAGGAGATCCAAACCTGCCGCAGATCCTTTAGGGAAGGACTGAAGTGCCTGTGTAACCTCATCCGGGGACGCCTGGAGACAAGATGACCCATCAGGTGTAGTGGGAGGGGATGAGTGTGGATGGGCAGCTGGGTGCTTGCATCTTAAAGCCTCTACCGTCTCATCAGAGGGTGTCGCGAAGGTGTCCTGAGAACAAGCCAGTCTAATAGCCCCTTTGTAGTCGCCTTCCTCGATTTTACTAGATACTCGTCTAGCGATAGCTTGGAGAGAATTTATCCTTGCTGATTCTCGGGGTTTAGGTTTCTCAGCCGAGCGAGGAATATTCATTTCATCAGCGATCTGACGATTGATGATGCTAGTCAGATTCCACCGCTTACCTCCTCTCTTAGTAGTCTCGCGTCGCCAGCCCCTTTTCCGTAACGCCCCCCTGCGAGAGGCGGGAAAAGGGTCTGGGGCCAAACGGCACTTATATTTGTCCCGCTGTCCACAGGAAGTTGGGACACTTGACAACACTTAATTGCTTTGATCCTTGACCGCAAACACGACGTCGTCTGCTGTTTGAAGATGTCTGAACTAAGAGTGAAGGCGGCAATTGAAGCGGCCTGTAGGGAACTGGGATTTGACAATTTAAAGCCTCAACAGTTTGAAGCGGTCTGCAAATTCATCGAAGGGAACGATGTCTTCGTGGCTTTGCCAACAGGTTTCGGTAAATCAGTTATTTTCGGCGTGTTACCAACGACGTTTGATAAGCTGAACGAGCGCGATGGAAAATCTATCGCTATCGTTGTTACCCCTCTAGCAGCACTAATGAAAGAATTTCGAGATAAATTCGTCCCTAGAGGCTTATCCGCTGAGTTCTTAGGGGAAATGCAGGAAGACACAGGAGCAATAACGAGAGTAATTGAAGGCAAGCATCAGCTGGTTTTTTGCATGCAGCCCAGAGAATCTGCTAGAGAACCCTGCACTGTTTTCCATGCTCACTAGCAGCATTTATCAAGACAACATGATTGCTCTTATCCTCGATGAAGCACATTGCATTAAAAAGATACATTATCAAAATGAAATAATATAACATGTCAAATAAAATCATCACTGTTCAAAACCCACTCCATGTACATATGCATCACATGTAAATAATAATAATGCATGATTGATGTACATTCCACAGTAACTGTTGTTTATTATATACATTTTTGTTCTTTCTGTTTTTTTATTTACATGTGATGCATATGTACATGGAGTGTGTTTTGAACAGTGATGATTTTATTTGACATGTTATATTATTTCATTTTGATAATCAATGCAATGTGCTTCATCGATGATAAGAGCAATCATGTTGTCTTGATAAATGCTGCTAGTGAGCATGGAAAACAGTGCAGGGTTCTCTAGCAGATTCTCTGGGCTGCATGCAAAAAACCAGCTGATGCTTGCCTTCAATTACTCTCGTTATTGCTCCTGTGTCTTCCTGCATTTCCCCTAAGAACTCAGCGGATAAGCCTCTAGGGACGAATTTATCTCGAAATTCTTTCATTAGTGCTGCTAGAGGGGTAACAACGATAGCGATAGATTTTCCATCGCGCTCGTTCAGCTTATCAAACGTCGTTGGTAACACGCCGAAAATAACTGATTTACCGAAACCTGTTGGCAAAGCCACGAAGACATCGTTCCCTTCGATGAATTTGCAGACCGCTTCAAACTGTTGAGGCTTTAAATTGTCAAATCCCAGTTCCCTACAGGCCGCTTCAATTGCCGCCTTCACTCTTAGTTCAGACATCTTCAAACAGCAGACGACGTCGTGTTTGCGGTCAAGGATCAAAGCAATTAAGTGTTGTCAAGTGTCCCAACTTCCTGTGGACAGCGGGACAAATATAAGTGCCGTTTGGCCCCAGACCCTTTTCCCGCCTCTCGCAGGGGGGCGTTAAGGAAAAGGGGCTGGCGACGCGAGACTATCTCTTAGGGGCTCCAAAACACCTGCTAGCGAGCCTGCTAGGAAGAAGAAGAAATCGAGACCAAGAATCGACATCGTTGACCCTGACAGCAGCTTCCATTACTTCCGCGAACTTGTGCGCTGCCTTCTCTCTGCAATGTTTCGGAATCTTCTTGATTACGATCGCTGCCGTTGGTTTCAGAGATTGTTGAAAACGATTCTCTGTATCGACTGATGTAGCAGAACTATTGTCAGGGACATTCTGGATGCTGTTTGACAGGAGGGGGGAAGCTGGTGGCTGTTCCGAACCTTGACACCGGTTGGAGACAGGCCCGTGGATCCTGATGACTCCGTCCTTCCTGAGGAAGATTTGCCTTTGACATACACAACAGACAGCGGTTGACCTAGTTTCAGTTACATTGTTGAAAGAATGATCACAAGTCGTAACACTGTCAAAATCTTGATTCGTTTGCATACTCGATCACTAGAAGATCAACCAAAATTACTAAATTCTTTTAGGACGCAACTCATCAAAGTCGGCCATCTTCCTGTCAATATATATATGTCGCATATATATATATATATATATGCGTCATGCGTGCAAGCATGCATGGGTGGATGAAGGGTTATAACGATATGAGCTAGATTTCCACATATACTGTTGGCTATAGCTATAGTGCAAAAGAACTTGAGAGGGTTGCTGTTACGTAGGCAAGCTATGAAATTAATACGTATGTAAATAGAATGCAGCCTTAGAACTGTGAAGCTGTATTATATAATAATTAAATATACAATTCATGTATATGATTATGTTGAACACTCTAACTTAATTTCACACATGCTCAAAAAAGTATGCGGTATGTATGCATGCATGCAACTGATCGGTGTTTGTTTCTGAAACTATATACAGTGGAACGTCTCTATAACGGACACTTTGGGACCAGAAAAACAGTTTAATTTGTTATACAGAGGTTTCCACTGATCAGAGGTTATTTTATATGCATAGCAATCTATCTGGTCCCCCACAAGTGGTCTGCTATAGAGAGGTTTTCACTATTGGGGGAGTTTGTTATAAGAGATTCCACTGTATTACAGTATAATGTGTATGTATATGTTATGGAATCTCAATCTTTATATAAAGGACACCTTGGCCTGCATGCATGAAAAACAGCTTGTATAGTTGTTATACAGAGGTATAAATTCCACTATACAGATTAAGGCATGCATGCATTTTCCATGCAGCTGCATGCTATTATACTATATATATAGGGGATAATAATTTGTTATATATATATAAGAGGTTATATAACTCCCCATACATGCATATACATATATATATAATATTAGGTAACTTAAATTTGTTCTCTGTGTAATATTTATCAACATTAACCAATTACTATACATGTATACAAATGTAATATACCACATATGGATATGCATACAAGAAACACCTGTGGAAACAGGCGCATATAGCTATAGTACACTGCACACCACATTCAAAACAGAAAAGTCAAAATTTAATATGAACTGCAGTTATTAAATTCCTTCGAGTTCACACACTACTATAATTAAGTATCATGCACAGTTACTATATCTTGCTCTCCAGCCGACTGGGCTATGGATCTGCAGTAGGAGAGAACCAGTGGTTCAGTGAAACCTCTGTAATCCGACATTCTCTCTAATCCGACCATCTTATGAGGTACAGTCACCATATTGAAGTATGCTAAGAGTCACTCCAAAATCTGACAACCTCCTAATCTGACATGTTTTCAAGCCTCATTGAATGTTGGATTAGAGAGGTTTCACTGTACATGGGACAAAGACACACTGTTTCCAGCCATCCAGAACATCTTCTGTCACTCAGGGTTAACAAATCTACCTGTGAATCATAATCTCGTGTATTTTCAGGTAGGTTTAGCCTAACATATTGATAAGGTCGTTCTCAAACCTTATCACATGCTGTAAATCGGGTGACGGTAACGTTTGGAGAAAATTATGTCATCTTCAAATGCCCACGATGTTTATAAGGAGCTGGAATGAATACATCCCGGGGAAATTTAATCCCCAACTGCCTACGTATACAACAATTTAGTTCCCCAAAAACTTTTAAGTACACGGAACATTGCCAGAGTATATGATATGATCACTAAAATAAATAATTTTTTCTACTGATATCATGCAATATCATGTTCCTTACATAACGTGTGCAGGTGGACAGGTGAACAAGTGAATAGGAATAAGTACATGTGTACAAGCTTACAGACATACAGATGTACAGCATTGGTCATTGATGTACAGGAGTATAGCTGTACAAGTGCTTAATACAGTATACTGAGAAAGTTTCGTGGGGATAAAATTTCACGAATTTTGCCAAGTCGACAGCATTTGCGAAACTTTAATTCGCAAATACTAGCTCTGTTCTATACATTTGGGTTGATCATGCAGTGATTCGCGAAAGTTCTTTTTGAAAAATCACGAAATCTGGGTATTCGCGAAAGTTTTACTCGAGAAACTTCCCAGTACACGGTACATACAGGTCCACCATCCCCCAATGTACAAATGCCATCAACACATGCTTACACAAAGCCGTACCAGTAGGGTCAATGGACCAGTTCTTCTTCATTGATGCTCTTTGTGCTATTCTCTCACTGACACGAGGACCAGCTGCTTTTAATTCCGCTACAGCAGTCAGTAGACAGGCCCAGGTTGGGGGAAGTCCCTTGTCGGTATAGCGACCACTCTGCCACAGCTTGAGGGCCTCAAATCCACCCAAGGTGGGATCAGCTTGTTGGAGAGCCTTCGCTTTGGTGATGGGTACACCAAGACTGACAGCCAGTGGCTGCCAAAGAGGTACTTCATCCAAGATGAAGGGAAACGAGTCTTCAGATGGAGATTTCTCTACACAAGAAAATGTAGCTGTGAATCAGTCAATGGCAAAACCATTATGGCTCACAACAATTAGTGTGTGTGTGTGTGTGTGTGTGTGTGTGTGTGTGTGTGTGTGTGTGTGTGTGTGTGTGTGTGTGTGCGCGCGCGCGTGCGTGCATGTGTGTGTGTGCATGTGTGTGTATGTGTGTGTACATACGTGCATGTGCGTGCGTGCACATGTGTGTGTAATTGTCTCACTAGCCAAACCCATGCTCGCTTCCCCTTAATTTTCAGTAAGTCAGTGGGAAAGCGAGGCAGACAATGTCAGTTCCAAGAAGGAAAGCAAGCATGAGTCTGGCTAGCAAGACCATGAGTGCATGTGAACATGTATAATAAAACACAAGAATACTGCACTCCACACACTTCTCCAGGACTCCTCCTCATCTTGATAGTCCAGTTGACTATCAAACCTTGACTTAACCTGACATATCCTTCTCTCTAGCTCATTCATCTCCCTCAAATGCTTTGGATGTACTTTAGATATCATCTCAACTTCAGTATGTGTGCCTTCTGTCAGGATGTCCTCAATAGTAGCTTTGTACTGACCCATTAAATGCTCTACATGTTGAGACAAGAGTTGTGTAATGACACATGCATATGCATGTGTGAGTGTGTGTGTGTGTGTGTGTGTGTGTGTGTGTGTGTGTGTGTGTGTGTGCGTGTGTGCGTGTGTGTGTGCATGTGTGTGTGCACGTGCACGTGTGTGTGTGTGTGAGTGTGTGTGTGTGTGTGTGTGTGTGTGTGTGTGTGTGTGTGTGTGTGTGTGTGTGTGTGTGTGTGCATGTGTGCATGCCTGCGAGCGTGCATGCATGTGTGTGTGTCACAGAAGAACAACATTCACTCACTTAATGTCTCCTTTCCTTTTGCTGTATGCTGCTCAGGATCAACAGCCTACATGAAGATGATGTCATGGAGATAGTACACAAAACATGTCATGCTACATTACAAGAAGTACACTGTACTCTCTGTACACTTCACAACACACAACACATTCACAATGGTCTCTTCTCCAATTCACTGTTGGCTATTGTGAAGTAACTTGCCAAACATATACAGTAATTGAGCATGGATACACAAGTCTACTCCGTACCTTGTGAGACAATCTTGAAAACAGGAGGGAATATTCCTCTTGGCCCTGGCAAAGTGGCTTGGTTGATCCAGAGCATCTCAGAAAGTAAGAGTCTCCGCCGACGGAAAGCCTGGCAAAATGGTTGCTGCTGTCACAATGCTCCTCCATTGGGCACACCATACCCACAACAAGGATCCCTGCTGTATCCTCCACCTTGTACAAACTTGAGTATGACCTCTCCAAAGCTGTCAACACAGTTTCCCGATAAGAGCGGTAGCGTGATGGAGTCAGGGTCTCATCACCACTGGAGACCTCAAGCTTGATGAAAGAGTTGGTCTCTACCAGTTTCACATAGTCTGCTCCACCAACCTCAAAGTGCATTGTTGTTCGTGAGGACCACTCAGTAAGGATGGACCACTTTGGGAATGTCAAGAGGTTAGTAACCATGGCTGGGAACACTCCACAAGGAATGTAGTTCTTGTCCTTGAAGGAAACTGCCAGGACTTTGGATGTGGTGGATCTTTCGGGAAGTGTGATCTCTTTGCTAGGAAGGAGGACTGAAGGCATGAAGTATAGAGCATTTTGTCCTTTCTTGGGTGTTCTTCTTTCTGGAAGAGCTGCAGTGATCCCAAGTGAGGACATTAGACCCAACAACCACTCCCCACTCAGATCTGCATTGACTCCAACCTCTTGGAGTGTATGAAGAGAGAGGATGCCTCTCTCCTTCAGCTCTCTCTTGCTTCCACTTGGGTGTGGTTCATACTGAACGGTGTAGAGCTTGGTGATGTTCCGACACAGGTAGGAGGGGTCGATGAAGACTAAACAGGTGCTCTGGGTGTCATCCTCTCTGGAGATCAAGTGGTCCACCTCTCCGGGGAGTCCAGTGTGATGGTGGAAGAACAGACCCAGAGTGTGGAAGAAGTGGACCATGGCTGCACACTCAGAGGAATCCTTTACATAGTTGTTGTGAAGGCAAAATGTCAGAAAATCTCTATACAAGTAAAATGGCTTTGGAGACTCAATGCTAAGTACAGACTGACACAGTAGCCAGGGGACAGGAATGGTACATTGTGTGCGATCACAGCATTCTGCAATTCTCTCACGAATGAACTGGACCAATTGGTGAGCCTCCGAAGACTTAGGAACATATCCCCTGTACAGAGCGTTGTTGACTGAATAGAAGTAGTGACCACTTTCAGGATGAACAATAACTTTATTCTTGAATGGCTTGTCCTTGACAGCTTCCCCAATCGACTTGCTGACACTATCAATGGTCCTTTCTAGCTCGGATGGAGGTACTTTGTCTTTGTGTGTACCAATGATAAGAACCTGAGTGGGTGATGAGTGGAGAGTGTTTAGCGGCAACAAGTTGAGATCTGGTGCATAACCTCTATTGATTCTTTGGATGTTGGCAGATATTTCTGACAGTGAATGAATACTCATAAGTGATCTGACGAGTAGCTCCTTGTTGGTGAAAGGAGACTTCTCTGATGATACCTGCCCTGACTCAAACATCATGGCATCAGTGGGATGAGAGTCCAGAGGTTGGGACATGTTGAACACCTGAAGGTAAACAGCTGGTGTTGTGAGGAAGAAAGGAAGGATATCATGGAAGGAGAGCTGGCCTCCAGTGTCAATGAACTGCAGCATTTTCTGATCTTCAAGATTAAGTTCCCCAATATCCTTGTGAAAAACTTTACCTACTGCAGCCAAAACCATTTCATCAGCACCCTCTTCATATTTGTGTTTCACTTTGATTGGAGGCAAAACGTCTTTATTTCCACCACAAACAGATTCTGTTTGTTGTTGCTGCTGACTTCGGCGAAAGGCTCCTGACAAAGGCCTTAGTATCCTCTGCCATATTGATCGTCCACCAGTCTTTGTACTGCACTGACCATCGATTGCATCACTTGTATTCTGTCCAACAGCATCAGTCTCTGCAGACTGTGACTGACCAAGAACAAGTGGCCTGTCCTTTTTGCTTTCAGATGACACATTTCTCTGCTCTTCTTGCTGTACAGTTACAAGCTCCAATTTCTCTTGTTTGATAGAACTCTCCTCTGTCTTCAGTCCATCATGTCTAGGAACAGCTAAAATTGATTTGAAATTAGTCATATCATCCACCACCCTCCATCCACTGGAGGATGAACTTAGAAGGATACGTTCTCTACAATACTGACTTTCACTTTGAGCCTTGTCTGGTACAGAAATAGTGACAGCTTTCTCCATGACTGGTGTGCTCAGGCTCTTGGAAGGAGGAGGTTGGCCCAAGAGAAGACTCTTCAGCCAGGTCTTACCAACACGAGGAGGCCCAGTAGTAAGGACCTTAGCAAGCCTCAGTTTAACACTTGGACTCCCCTTTAGTACCTTTTGATATTGAAGAATGTATTTTTCATGGCGCAGCATCAGATTCAGAGTGAATCCATAGTGAATTTTGTAGTAAGATAAGGTATGGCCATCTGTGAGTTCCATGTCGACAAAGGAAAGGCACTGCTGATCTGGTGGGATTCCCTCCTTGTCCTGAATCTTGGTCTTCACGTTCTCAATGCTGTCACTTGGCTCAACTTCGAGGGTGATAGTCTTCCCTGTTCGAGTCTTCACAAAAATTTGTATGACATCACGAAGGCGGAGACGCAAGTGAAGGATGGACTCTCTCTGGATGTTGTAGTCCCCAAGAGTACGACCGTCTTTAAGTTGTTCACCAGCAAAGATGAGACACTGCTGGTCTGGTGGGATTTCCTCCTTGTCCCGAATCTTGGTCTTCACATTCTCAATACTGTCACTTGGCTCAACTTCGAGGGTGATAGTCTTCCCTGTCAGAGTCTTCACAAAGATGTGCATACCATCACGAAGGAGGCAGCGGAGAACCAAGTGAAGGGTGGACTTCTCCTGGATGTTGTAGTCTCCAAGAGTACGATCGTCTTCAAGTCGCTTGCCAGCAAAGATGAGACGCTGCTGGTATGGTGGGATTCCCTCCTTGTCCTCAATCTTGGTCTTCACATTCTCAATACTGTCACTTGGCTCAATGTTGAGGAAGATAGTCTTCCCTGTCACAGTCTTCACAAAGATATACATACCACCAGGAAGGCGGAGAACCAAGCGAAGGGTGGACTCCTTCTGGATGTTGTAGTCTCCAAGAGTATGATCGTCTGCAAGCCTTTTCCCAGCTAAGCTGAGATTCTGCTGGTCTGGTGGGATTCCCTCCTTGTCCTGAATCTTGGCCTTTACATTCTTAATGCTGTCACTTGGCTCAACTTCGAGGGAGATACTCTCCCCTGTCACAGTCGTCACAAAGATTTTCATACCACCACGAAGGCGGAGAACCAAGTGAAGGGTGGACTCTTTCTGGATGTTGTAGTCTACAAGAGTACGACCATCTTCAAGTTGTTTACCAGCGAAGATAAGACGCTGCTGGTGTAGTGGGATTCCTTCCTTGTCCTGAATCTTGGTCTTCAAATTCTCAATGCTGTCACTTGATTCAACTTTGAGGGTGATAGTCTTCCCTGTCAGAGTCTTCACAAAGATTTGCATACCACCACGAAGAAATCCTTTCTGCATGTTGTAGTCAGCAACAGTACAATAGTAGCCTAGGGGATGAAGGTTAATAACCAAGTGGAGAGTGGACTCCTTCTGGACAAGGGCGATACTCTGTTGGTCTAGCGAAATTCCCTGCTTATCCTGAATCTTGGTCTTTACATCCCCAATGCTGTCAATTGGCTCAATGCCAAGGCTGACAGCAGTTTCAGGCAACAACATTAATGTGAAGACTACCATAATGTTTTTTCGAGTGTAAACCAGTGAGCAATATGCAAATCTGTCACCCTCAACAGTGCAATAGCTTGTACATATTATATCCCCCTTACATTCCCGGACCGTCCTGCCCATGTAGTTGAGGTGTGACAATGTTGCTGTGGATGAGTACATGCCACTACAATCAACTGGATTACAATTGGAATAGTTACGAGTCTTAAGGTGATTGTGTTCAACGATTGGTGTAAATCTTAGGGTGAGTGAAGTATCTACAACCCCACTACAATAACTACAGATTTGTGTAAAATTCAACAATTTACCATAAAGTTGAAGTACAGGTAGCATCCTATAACCAACAGTGATGGCATTTGATCCAGTCAAACTTACAGAATAGTCCTGAACTGCACCCGGTTCAGAAGTATAGACAATTACCACACCCAAAGTTTCATTAGTTATCACAAAATAATGTGAATCACTGCAGGAATGGGACAAAGGGAGGCCCACAGTGACACCACACAGCAGCATTTGTGCTTTTCTCCCACCACTAGATTTTGGGAATGTTGCTTTGAAGTGGATGGTCTCAAGAGAAGCTCGAGCTACAGCAAGAGCGCAGTTTGGATCTAAAGTAAAGTACTGACTATCGCATATACTAGTGTGCATTGAGTATGAGGAACTCGATCGGATTCTTTCCAGGCAATTTACTGTCCAGTGCATTGGAGACAGATGCTGTTCACAGTCAATGCTACAGACATGCATCCCATGCTGACAAAGGTAGCATTTCAAAATCTCCATTTGCATAGTAAAGGGTTGACAGTGTGAGAGCCTCCTTACTGAGTGCTTCACATGATAAATGAGAGAAAAGGCAAGGAAGACTGTAGTCAGACATAAGATTGCTGCGACCTCACAGTCATACTGACAAGTGGTTGAATTACACATATGGAGCTGC
>CAUJGJ010000185.1:1214274-1229274 GCA_963170055.1 Halisarca cf. caerulea | reverse complement strand
TGGTAGATCCAGAGCATCTCAGAAAGTAAGAGTCTTCACTGATGGCAAACCTGGCAAAATGGCTGCTGCTGTCACAATGCTCCTCCATTGGGCACACCATACCCACAACAAGGATCCCTGCTGTATCCTCCACTTTGTACAAACTTGAGTATGACCTCTCCAAAGCTGTCAACACAGTGTCCCGATAAGAGCGGTAGCGTGATGGAGTCAGCGTCTGATCACCACTGGAGACTTCAAGCTTGATGAAAGAGTTGGTCTCTACCAGTTTGACATAGTCTGCTCCACCAACCTCAAAGTGCATTGTTGTTCGTGAGGACCACTTGGTAAGGATGGACCACTTTGGCAATGCCAAGAGGTTGGTAACCATGGCTGGGAACACTCCACAAGGAATGTAGTTCTTGTCCTTGAAGGAAACTGCCAGGACTTTGGATGTGGTGGACCTTTTGGGAAATGTGATCTCTTTGCTCGGAAGGAGGACTGAAGGCATAAAATATTCAGCATTTTGTCCTTTCTTGGGTGTTCTTCTTTCTGGAAGAGCTGCAGTGATCCCAAGTGAGGACATTAGACCCAACAACCACTCCCCACTCAGATCTGCATCCACTCCAACCTCTTGGAGTGTACGAAGAGATAGGATGCCTCTCTCCTTCAGCTCTCTCTTGCTTCCACTTGGGTGTGGCTCATACTGAACAGTGTAGAGCTTGGTGATGTTCCGACACAGGTAGGAGGGGTCGATAAAGACTAAGCAGGTGCTCTGGGTGTCATCTACGCCTGGAATCAAGTGGTCCACTTCCCCGGGGAGTCCAGTGTGATGGTGGAAGAACAGACCCAGAGTGTGGAAGAAGTGGACCATGGCTGCACACTCAGAGGAATCCTTTACATACTTGTTTTCAAGACAGAATGTGAGAAAATCTCCATATGAGTAAAATGGCTTCGGAGACTCAATGCTAAGCACAGCCTGACACAGTAGCCAGGGTACAGGAATGGTACATTGTGTGCGATCACAGCATTTTGCAATTCTCTCTCGAATGAACTGGACCAATTGGTGAGCCTCCGAAGACTCTTCAACATCCTCCCTGTACAGTGCGTTGTTCACTGGATGGAAGTAGTGGCCACTCTCAGGATGAACAATGACTTTGTTCTTGAATGGCTTGTCCTCGATAGCTTCTCTAATTGACTTGCTGACACCATCAATGGTCCTTGCTAACTTGGATGGAGGTACTTTGTCCTTATGTGTACCAATGATAAGAACCTGAGTGGGTGATGAGTGGAGGGTGTTTATTGGTAACAAA
The DNA here is from genome assembly GCA_963170055.1 of Halisarca cf. caerulea. Classification (NCBI taxonomy): domain Eukaryota; kingdom Metazoa; phylum Porifera; class Demospongiae; order Chondrillida; family Halisarcidae; genus Halisarca; species Halisarca cf. caerulea. Next base: position 1,227,985 of record CAUJGJ010000185.1, on the reverse strand, counting down.
TGGAGATCTGGAGTATCACCATTATTGATTCTTTGGATGTTAACAGATATTTCTGACAGTGAATGAATACTCATAAGTGATCTGATGAGTAGCTCCTTGTTGGTAAAAGGAGACGTCTCTGAGGATACCTGTCCTGACTCCAACATCATGGCATCAGTGGGATGAGAGTCCAGAGGTTGGAACATGTTGAACACCTGAAGGTAAACAGCTGGTGTTGTGAGGAAGAAAGGAAGAATATCGTGGAAGGAGAGCTGGCCTCCGGTATCAATAAACTGAACCCATTTCTGATTTTCAAGATCAAGTTCCCCAATGTCCTTGTCTGCAGCTTTCCTTAATGCAGCCACAACTATTTCATCAGTACCCTCTTTAGCTTCGTGGTTCACTTTGACTGGATGCAAAACATCTTCCTGTCCACCAGAAACAGATTCTGTTTGTTGTTGTTGCTGACTTTGGTTAGTGACTCCTGATACAGGTTTCTGATGTATTACAGGCATTCTGCCAGTGACTGTCTTTGTACTGTGCTGATCACTGTTCATATCACTAGTACCCTGTCCAACAGCATCAGACTCTGCAGAATGTGGCTGATCAAGGACAGGTAAATTGTCATTTTTGCTTTCGAAACTTATAGACACATTTCTCTGTTCTGCTTGCTGTACGGTTACATGCTCCTGGACCAATTTCTCTTGTTTGATAGAACTCTCCTCTTTCTTCAGTCCATAATGTCCAGGAACAGCTAAAATTGACTTGAAATTAGTCATATCATCCAACACTCTCCATCCACTGGAGGAAGAACTTAGAAGGATACGATCTCTACAATACTGACTTTCACTCTGAGCCTTCACATCACTGTTATCTTTGTCTGATACAGAAATAGTGACAGCTTTCTCCATGACTGGTGTGCTCAAGCTCTTTGAAGGAGGAGATTGTCCCAAGAGAAGGCTCTTCAGCCATGTCTTACCAACACGAGGAGGCCCAGTAGTAAGGACCTTAGAAAGCCTCAGTTTAACACTTGGACTCTCCTTTAGCACTTTCTGATACAGAAGCATGTATTTTTCACGGCCCAGCACCAGATTCAGAGTGGATCCATTTTGAATATAGCAGTCCGATAAGTCATGGCCATCTGTGAGTTCCATGCCAGCAAAGGAAATGTACTGCTGGTCTGGGGGGATTCCCTCTTTGTCCTGAATCTTGGTCTTCACATTCTTAATGCTGTCACCTTTTTTTACTTCAAGGGTGATAGTTTTCCCTGTCAGAGTCTTCACAAAGATTTGCATACTAACATGCATATGGCGGAGAACCAAGTGAAGGGTGGATGCATTCTGGATGTTGTAGTCTCCAAGAGTACGACCATCTTCAAGTTGCTCGCCAGAAAAGATGAGACGTTGTTGGTCTGGCGGGATTCCCTCCTTGTCCTGAATCTTGGTCTTCACATTCTTAATGCTGTCACTTGGCTCAACTTCGAGGGTGATAGTATTCCCTGTAGGAGTCTTCACAAAGATTAGCATACCACCACGAAGGTGGGGAACCAAGTGAAGGGTTGACTCCTTGTGGATGTTATAGTCTCCAAGAGTACGACTGTCTTCAAGTTGCTTGCCAGCAAAGATGAGATGCTGCTGGTCTGGCAGGATTCCCTCCTTGTCCTGAATCTTGGTTTTTACATTCCCAATGCTGTCACTTGGCTCAACTTTGAGGGTGATAGTCTTCTGTGTCGTAGTTTTCACAAAGATTTGCATACCACCACAATGGCAATTGCAAAGAGCCAAGTGAAGGGTGGATTCCTTGTGAATATTGTAGTCTCCAAGAGTATGACCATCTTCAAGCTGCTCACCAGCGAAGATGAGATGCTGCTGGTGTGGTGGGATTCCCTCCTTGTCCTTAATCTTGCACTTCACGTTCTCAATGCTGTCATTTGGCTCAACTATAACATTGATGATCTTTGGGACCTCAGTTTCTACAATTTCAATTTGAAGATTATAGTTAGTACTACTATCAAGCACTGCCATGCTCAAAGACATGAAAAGTGTAGACCCATTTTGGATAAAAAAGTAATCACTGAGAGTATGATAGCCTTTAAGCAGCTTGCCAGCAAAGGTGAGACATTGTCGGTGTGGAGGGATACCTTTCTTCTCCTGAATCTTGGTTTTCACATCCTCAATGCTGTCATTTGGCTGAACTTTGAGGGTGATAGTCTGGCCATCATGCACTTTTATGAAGATTTGCATACCACCACGAAGGCGGAGAACCAAGTGAAGGGTGGACTCCTTCTGGATGTTGTAGTCTCCAAGAGTACGACCGTCTTCAAGTTGCTTGCTGGCAAAGATGAGACGTTGCTGGTCTGGAGGGATTTTCTCCTTGTCCTGAATCTTGGTCTTTACATTCTCAATGCTGTCACTTGGCTCAACTTCGAGGGTGATAGTCTTCCCTGTCAGAGTCTTCACAAAGATTTGAATTCCACCACAAACCTCACTAATTAAATGGAGGGCAGACTCTTTATGGAAATAATTATATTTTTTAATAGTATGAGTGTCCTCAAGACGCTGCTGGTCTTGCGGGATTCCCTCCCTGTCTTGAATCTTGGTCTTCATATTCTCAATGCTGTCACTTTGTTGAACTTTGAGGGTAACAGCAGTTCCAGGCAATAATTTCAATATAAGGACTGTCATGTTCTTGTAAATGCAATTTGAAACCAGTGAATAATATGCAGAATTGTCACCCTCAACAGTGCAATTGCTACATACAGCCCTCTTACATTCCTGGACCACCTTTTCCATGTAGTTGAGGTGCAACAATGCTGTTTTGCAGGAATACATGTCACTACAAACAACTGGAGCGTGTGGGGAGTAGTTATAAGTGTTAGGGTCATTGCTTTGAACAATTGGACCAGATGTAAATATTAGGAGTGAATTACCTGCAACTGCACTACACATTCGACACTGTGTAATATTCAACAATGTACCACAAAGTAGACATGCAGGTAGCATCCTATAACTGACAGTAATGTTTATGGAATAGTCCCAAAGAGCTACTGAAGCACAGACATTTACCATGCCCATAGTTTCATATGATACCACAAAATAATGTGAATCACTACTGGAATGGGACAAAGGAAGGCCCACAGTGATATCATGCAACAGCATTTGTGCGTTTCTCCCACCACTAGATTGTGCAAATGTTGCTTTGAAGTGGATGGAAGCTTGACCCATATTATAAGTGCAGTTTGGATCTAAAGTAAAACACTGACTATCACATTTACTAGCAGATATTGAGTCTGAGAAACATGATTGGATTCTTTCCAGGCAGTTCACTGTCCAGTGTATTGGAGACGGATGCTGTTCACAGTCAATGCTACAGATATGCATGCCATGCTGACAAAGGTAGCATTTGGAAATCTCTATTTGCATAGTAAAGGGTTGACAGTGAGTGGAACTCCTTACTGAGTGCTTCATATGATAAAAGAGGGAGAAGACAAGGAAGGCTGTAGTCAGAAATAGGATTGCTGTGGCCTCACATGCATACTGATAAGTGGTTGAGTTACACATATGGAGCTGCAACATCTCTTGGCAGACATTTTTATTTCTGGAGTGAACAAATGGGGAAAAAATGGCATTTGTTTGCTGGTCCATACTGCTCCACATTGCATGCAGGAAACTCCATATACTGTATGTTTGAACTGTACGCCAATTCACAGAAAGAGAGAGACTGTCAATAGTGTGGAGGTATGCAAAGTGTAAAAAAGTGTATTGCAAGAAAACTGGTTGAAAGTAGATGTTAAATTGATCTCCTATATATGAGTATCAGAAATGTGCAGAAGCAGGATTGAGCTATAGTTCTTCACAACCTGATCGCTGTGTATACCTTTACTGCTGCTTCACTGGTAGTCAGGGTATGCAACCACTCCTGTACACAGTCTACAGGGTGTAAGTCCCTTCCCAGTGGTAGCACTACAAGAAACCATGACAGATGATGACAAAGTGCAGATCTATGAATAAAATAATAGTATACTACGTATTAGTCTGGCCTGCTACGACCGTCCCACGTACGCGCTTGCCCCCCTGGCGCGTACGTGGGACGGTCGTAGCAGGCCAGACTAACTACGTATATGCATGTGCATGAGTCATGTGACAGTCATGTGATGCAATGTAGTAGGTAGGTACTACATCCACTATGTACAGGATCTAAGCTTGCATGGACAGTATGAATTTCTTTTCATGCCCTTGACTTGTGCAGGCTAGACTAAGGAGAAGTAGACACTAACTGCATTCCCCATCACATGCACACACATGACATCATGCAACAGTTCTTGAGACACATAAAGTGTGTGCATAAATAGATGATATGATACAATGCCACACAGTAGTATGCTGAGAACTTATACTGTTCACAGAACCACAAACCACCCAACATATCCACTACATGTACGTACATGTGCTGGTACAAGGACAGAATTCAGCATACCTCAAATATGACAATGTCTGTACAATGTTGTAACAGCTCGCCCTTGAGGTTTGCACTGTCACGAGGTGTGTGGGTCGTTAAATATGCATACATATGTGATAAAAACATGCAATTCAGTGATATATGCTGTTAGTCAATTGCATAGTTTCTGAAACATTCCAGAGCTATGTGGAGCCTTGTCATTTAGACAGTACAAATGTGTGCGCATACAGAACAGTGTCATACAATTAGCAAACATACTATGTACACCAACATACATACACATATGTACACCTACCCCTGCACACATACAGACACACATATATACTGGGGGGTGGTGGCAGCTCCCAAAAGTGGGTACTCTATTATGAGAGGATATGCATTGGTTCTAAGATTGGTTCAATATATCTTTCAATCGCTCGACAAAAGGGATAGCTAAGTTGGCTGCCATTTAGACATTTTAGTTGGCAAAACCATGTGTTAAAATGGCGGCTATTATTATGAAAATTTAGTAAATAGGCAATAAAATATTTGCTGTCAGGTAACCTCTAAAGTATTGAAGGTAGTAACATTTTTAAGTAATGTCAAGTCAAAAAAAATGCTGAAATATATCAACTTCACTTGTTTTTACTGTAAGTTGATAGAGGCTCAAATAGGAGGGGCTGACACCCCTTACTTCAAATGTGTGTGGGTGGGGGCAAGCCCCTCCTGTGTTGCCGCCCCTGATATATGCAAACACTGTCAAATAGACAAGAACACACACACACATACAAAAAAGCACACACACACACATACAAAAAAGCACACACACACACACACACACACACACACACACACACACACACACACACACACACACACACTCAAACATACACACACACACACACACACACACACACACACACACACACACACACACACACACACACATACACACACACCTGTGATAGTGTACTGTATTATGCTTCTTCTGTTGGCTGCACAGGACACGTGTACAGGAGTAGCTGTAAGGGGTGGATAGAAGGGGGTAAAAAACAGGAATTCACTCAATCATATTATGTCACATACACATTATAGAGAAGCTCATTCTGGAGACGTGTGTGGGATTAATACTTTACAGCACATGTATACGTACAGAAGTAACAAATTAAAGCGGTGAACTAGAACTACGTGCTACAGATGTTCTGAGGCGATGAAGCCCGGGACTTCAGCGGAGTACGATCTAATTTAAGTGGGAACTTTCGAAGACGCTATCTGTTGAGGTTGTGCACTTCAACTCAATTACCTTAACGGTGAAGAGGACAAGAAGAATAATCTTTCGACCAACGATTCCGTTTGTAAGTAGTCCTAGCACTAAGCCTTGCAATTGCTCACAAAAATTGGGCAACGTTAACGCTTCTTATAATTGCAAAAGGGTGTGCCGCAGCCATATTGTAGGGTTTGGCTGTAGTATACGGTACATGCAGAGTACCTCCGAATAACGAACGTGCATTTGGAGATCTAGCTATAGAGACACGTAGAAATTTGTTAACGTTCTTGGTTGTCCTCTTTGGGAGGTTTAAAATGTAATTGTATATGATTTATACAATGCATGCTGGGGTTTATATATTGTGTCCTTATTTTTGGGAAGCACACTTATATGGAGGTTTCATGTATACGTGTGTGTGTGTGTGTGTGTGTGTGTGTGTGTGTGTGTGTGTGTGTGTGTGTGTGTGTATGTGTGTGCATTGTGTGTGTGTGTGTGTGTGTGTGTGTGTGTGTGTGTGTGTGTGTGTGTGTGTGTGTGTGTGTGTGTGTGTGTGTGTGTGTGTGTGTGTGTGCACGCATAAAATAAGGTGGCTGTATATACATACTGCTGAAAATGACTACAATGCATGCATGCAGAAATTTGAACTGCATGTAGAGATCTTCATAGACATGCAGTGGAATCTGTGAATGAAGGACAATCCATGTCGCATAAATGTCTAGCATAATACTTCGAAGCATATATCAGACGAACATTGCACGCCAGAAGTCCAAATTAATTAATGAAAACGATTATATGCAGCGGCTGCCGCAGAACCTTTATTATATTATTAACGATACATAACGTTTGTTTTATAATTGGAAGTATATAAAGTAAAGTGTATGCACGTAACTTGCAAGGTTCTCCATGCGATACATCTATCATCATTGTTACTCCGTAGTTATGTAGGAGAGACATGGGGAAAAAATGGCCTCCATACATTAATTAAATTACTATAGTATTGATATGGTGCATGTAAAACCACCCATAGAAGTAGCCATGCATGTACATTAAATGTCACATGCAAACAACATGCACATAAACAGTCATGTATGCCCACTACAGTCCCTTGAGTACACACACTGCAGTCTCTTGAGTACACACACTACATTCCTTGAGTACACACACTACAGTCCCTTAAGTACACACACTACAGTCCCTTGAGTACACACACTACAGTCCCTTGAGTACACACACTACAGTCCCTTGAGTACACACACTACAGTCCCTTGAGTACACACACTACAGTCCCTTGAGTACACACACTACAGTCCCTTGAGTACACACACTACAGTCCCTTGAGTACACACACTACAGTCCCTTGAGTACACACACTACAGTACCTTGAGTACACACACTACAGTCCCTTGAGTACACACACTACAGTCCCTTGAGTACACACACTACAGTCCCTTGAGTACACACACTACAGTCCCTTGAGTACACACACTACAGTCCCTTGAGTACACACACTACAGTCCCTTGAGTACACACACTACAGTCCCTTGAGTACACACACTACAAGTAGTATCACAAACAGGTACTATATCTTGCTCTTCAGCTGACTGGGCTATGGATCTGCAGTGGGAGAGAAGAAGTGGTTCAGTGAAACCTCTAAGAGTCACTCCGTAATCCGACAACCTCCAAATCTGACACTTTTCAAGCCTCATTGAGTGTTGGATTAGAGAGGTTTCACTGTATGTGGAGTAAAGCACACTGTTCCCAACCACTGGTCCAGTGTACACACACACACACACACACACACACACACACACACACAAAGGGCTGAGGGTAAAAGAGTGTGCTAGAATGTGGAAAATAAGATGTACAGTACATTTGGCATAGTAAATAAGATGATCACTAAAATTGATGATTTCTACTGATATCAATATCAATTTCCTGACATAACATGTACACAGACATACAGGTGTACAGCATTGGTCATTGATGTGCAGGTGTATAGCTGTACAAGTGTACAGGAGTACCATCCACCGATGTACAAACACTCTCAATGCTCACACAAAACCTTACCAGTGGGGTCAATGGACCAGTTCTTCTTTGCCAATGCTCTTTGTGCTATTCTCTCACTGACACGAGGACCAGCAACATCTTCTACTGCACTCAGTAGACATTCCCAGGTTGGGGGAAGTCCCTTGTCGGTATAGAAACCACTTTGCCACAGCTTAAGGGCCTCAAATCCGCCCATGGTGGGATCAGCTTGTTGAAGAGCCTTTGCTTTGGGAATGGGTACACCAAGGTTGACTGCCAGTGGCTGCCAAAGAGGTACTTCTTTCAGGATGAAGGAAAATGAGGATTGTGATGGAGTCCTCCCTAGATAATAGAAACATTGTGTTTGTGTGTGTGTGTGTGTGTGTGTGTGTGTGTGTGTGTGTGTGTGTGTGTGTGTGTGTGTGTGTGTGTGCGCACTAGTCTTGCTAGTCTGATCCATGCTCAATTCCCTTTCTTGGGGACTGACATCACCACGAAAGCAGGTGTTGTCGGTCCCACAAAAGCAAAGCAAGCATGGGTCTGGCTAGCAAGACTATGAGTGCATCCGCATGTGAACTGTACATGTGCACATGTCAGGCCCGTACACAGGGTTCACAAAAGGGGGGTTAATTTGAGGGTTACATTGTAGATACTCTTTACAGTCTTATGCAATGTAGCATGATGCAATCATTGCACCCTGTTGCATCACTTGCTTATGCATCTAAGAACCTCCGTACTATTGTAGAACTTTGATTGATTGCCTTGTGTCAGTTAGCAAACACTTTTTTAAGTTTAATGTCTGCATGAACCCCCTCGAACTCCCCCCCCCCCCCCCCCCATGTACAGGCCTGTATGTATAGTATAAAATACAAGAATGATGTACTCCACACACTTCTCCAGGACTCCTCCTCGTCTTGATACTCCAGTTGACTATCAAACCCTGAATTGACCTGCCATATCCTTCTCTCCAGCTCATTCATTTCCCTCACATGCTTCGGATGTACTTTAGCTATCATCTCCACTTCAGTATGTGTGCCTTCTCTCAGGATGTCCTCAACAGTAGTTCTGTACTGACCCATTAAATGCTCTACATGTTGAGACATGAGTTATATAATGGCATGGGTGTGTGTGTGTGTTTGTATGTGTGTGTGTGTGTGTGTGTGTGTGTTTGTGTGTGTGTGTGTGTGTGTGTGTGTGTGTGTGTGTGTGTGTGTGTGTGTGTGTGCGTGCGTGTGTGTATGTGTGTGTGTGTGTGTGTGTGTGTGTGTGTGTGTGTGTGTGTGTGTGTGTGTGTGTGTGTGTGTGTGTGTGTGCATGTGTGTGTGTATGTGTGTGTGAGTGTGTGTGTATGTGTGTGTGTGTGTGTGTGTGTGTGTGTGTGTGTGTGTGTGTGTGTGTGTGTGTGTGTGTGCGTGCGTGCATGTGAGCATGTGTGCGTGTTGTGTACATCACAGAAGAACAACATTCACTCACTTAATGTCTCCTTTCCTTTTGCTGTATGCTGCTCAGGATCAACAGCCTACAAGAAGATGATGTCATGGGGATAGTACATAAATCATACATGCTGAAAGTAAAAGATGTAGAGACTGTGCTCTCTGCACACTTCACAACACATTCACACTTGTTTTCTCCAATTCACTTTTGACTATTTTGAAGTAACTTGCCAAACATAATACTGTAATTGACGATGCATGCAGGTACACAAGACCACTCCGTACCTTGTGAGACAATCTTGAAAAAAGGAGGGAATTTTCCTCTTGGCCCTGGCAAAGGGGCTTGGTTGATCCAGAGCATCTCAGAAAGTAAGAGTCTTCATCAACTGAAAGCCTGGCAAAATGGCTGCCACTGTCACGATGTTCCTCCATTGGGCACACCATACCCACAACAAGGATCCCTGCTGTATCCTCCACTTTGTACAAACTTGAGTATGACCTCTCCAGAGCTGTCAACACAGTGTCCCGATAAGAGCGGTAGCGTGATGGAGGCAGGGTCTGATTACCACTGGAGACTTCAAGCTTGATGAAAGAGTTGGTCTCTACCAGTTTGACATAGTCTGCTCCACCAACCTCAAAGTGCATTGCTGTTCGTGAGGACCACTCGGTAAGAATGTACCACTTTGGGAATGTCAAGAGGTTAGTAACCATGGCTGGGAACACTCCACAAGGAATGTAGTTCCTGTCTTTGAAGGAAACTGCCAGGACTTTGGATGTGGTGGACCTTTTGGGGAGTGTGATTTCTTTGCTGGGAAGGAGGACTGAAGGCATAAAATATTCAGCATTTTGCCCTTTCTTGGGTGTCTTTCTTTCTGGAAGAGCTGCAGTGATCCCAAGTGACGACATTAGACCCAACAACCACTCCCCACTCAGATTTGCATCCACTCCAACTTCTTGGAGTGTATGAAGAGAGAGGATGCCTCTCTCCTTCAGCTGTCTCTTGCTTCCACTTGGGTGTGGCTCATACTGAACAGTGTAGAGCTTGGTGATGTTCCGACACAGGTAGGAGGGGTCAATGAAGACTAAACAGGTGCTCTGGGTGTCATCCTCTCTGGAGATCAAGTGGTCCACTTCCCCAGGGAGTCCAGTGTGATGGTGGAAGAACAGACCCAGAGTGTGGAAGAAGTGGACCATGGCTGCACACTCAGAGGAATCCTTTACATATTTGTTTTCAAGACAGAATGTCAGAAAATCTCTATACAAGTAAAATGACTTTGGAGACTCAATGCTAAGCACAGCCTGACACAGTAGCCAGGGTACAGGAATAGGACATTGTCTGCGATCACAACATTTTGCAATCCTCTCACGAATGAACTGGACCAATTGGTGAGCATTTGAAGACTCATCAACACCATCCCTGTACAGTGCATTGTTCACCGGATGGAAGTAGTGACCACTCTCAGGGTGAACAATCACATTGTTCTTGAATGGCTTGTCCTCAATAGCTTCTCCAATTGATTTGTTGACAATATCAATGGTCCCTGCTAGCTCCGATGGAGGTACTTTGTCTTTGTGTGTGCCAATGATAAGAACTTGAGTGGGTGATGAGTGAAGGGTGTTTATTGGCAACAAGTGGAGATCTGTAGTATCACTGCTATTGATTTGTTGGATGTTGGCAGATATTTCTGATAGCGAATGAATACTCGTAAGTGATCTGATGAGTAGCTCCTTGTTGATGAAAGGAGACTTCTCTGAGGATACCTGTCCTGACTCCAACATCATGGCATCAGTGGGATGAGAGTCCAGTGGTTGGGACATGTTGAACACCTGAAGATAAACAGCTGGTGTTGTGAGGAAGAAAGGAAGGATATCGTGGAAGGATAGCTGGCCTCCAGTGTCAATGAACTGAACCCATTTCTGATCTTCAAGATCAAGCTCCCCAATGTCCTTGTGTAAAATTTTACTTACTGCAGCCACAACCATTTCATCAGGACCCTCTTCATAATCTTCAGCGGTCACTTTGACTAGAGGTGAAATGTCTTCTTTTCCACCACATATGGATCGTGCTTGTTGTTGCTGTGAACTTTGGTCAAAGACTCCTGACACAGGTTTGTGATGCATTATAGGCTTTCTGTGTGTCTCTGTACTGTGCTGACCACTGATGGTATCACTAGTCTTCTGTCCAACAGCATCAGTCTCGGCTGAAGGTGCAGTCTCTCCAGAATGTGGCTCTTCTTGCTGTACAGTTACATGCTCCAATTTCTCTTGTTCGATAGTACTCTTCTCTTTCTTTGGTCCATAATGTCCAGGAAAAGCTAAAATTGACTTGAAATTAGTCATATCATCCACCACCCTCCATCCACTGGAGGAAGAACGTAGAAGGATACGATCTCCACAATACTGACTTTCACTCTGAGCCTTGTCTGATACAGAAATAGTGACAGCTTTCTCCATGAATGGTGTGCTCAAGCTCTTGGAAGGAGGAGATTGGCCCAAGAGAAGACTCTTCAGCCATGTCTTACCAACACGAGGAGGCCCAGTAGTAAGGACCTTAGCAAGCCTCAGTTTAACACTTTGACTCTCGTTTAGTACCTTTTGATACTGAAGAATGTATTTGTCACGGCGCAGCACCAGATTCAGAGTGGATCCATTTTGAACTTTGCATTCTGATAAGGTATGGCCATTTGTGAGTTCTATTCCAGCGAAGAAAAGATCATGCTGGTCTGGTGGGATTCCCTCCTTGTCCTGAATCTTGGTCTTCACATTCTCAATGCTGTCAATTGATTCAACCTTGAGGGTTAAAATCTTCCCTGTCAGAGTCTTCACAAAAATTTGCATACTAGCATGACGGTGGAAAAGTAACTGAAGGGTGGACTCCTTCGGGATGTTATAGCCTCCAAGGGTACGACAGTCTTCAAGTTGCTTGCCAGCAAAGATGAGACGCTGCTCTTCTCGTGGAATTCCCTCCTCATCCTGAATCTTGGTCTTCACATTCTCAATGCTGTCACTTGGCTCAACTTCGAGGGTGATAGTCTTCCCTGTCATAGTAATTACCGAGATTTGAATGTGGGAAAGTAAGTAAAGGGTACATTCATTCTGAACATTGTAGCCTTGAAGAGTATGACCGTCTTCAAGCTCCTTACCAGCAAAGTAGAGACGCTGCTGGTCTGGTGGGATTCCCTCCCTGTTTTCAATCACAGCCTTAACATCCTCAATGTTTTTACTTGGATTAAATGTAAGGGTGATAGTCTTCCCTGTCAGAGTTTTCACAAAAATACACATATCACCATGAAGGCGGGGAACCAAGTAAATGGTGGACTCTTTCAGGATGTTGTAGTCTCCAAGAGTACGACAGTCTTTAAGTTGCTTACCGGCGAAGATGAGACGCTGCTGGTCTGGTGGGATCCCCTCCTTGTCCTGAATCTTGGTCTTCACATTCTCAATGCTGTCACTTGGCTCAACTTCAAGGGTCTCCATGATAGTCTTCCCTGTCAGAGTCTTTATGAAGATTTGCATACCACCACAAAGGCGGAGAACCAAGTGAAGGGTGGACTCCTTCTGGATGTTGTAGTCTTCAAGAGTATGACCATCTTCAAGTTGCCTGCCAGCAAAAATGAGACGCTGCTGGTCTGGTGGGATTCCCTCCTTGTCCTGAATCTTGGTCTTCACATTCTCAATGCTGTCACTTGGTTCAGCTTCAAGGGTGATAGTCTTCCCTGTCAGAGTCTTCACAAAGATTTGCATACCACTACAAGGGCCAGTAACCAAATGGAGGGCATTCCCCTTCCGGACATAATACTTAATTAGAGTACAACCGTCTTCAAGTTGCTGGCCATCAAAGACAATAATATTAATATGCTGCTGATCTGATAGGATTGAATTTCCCTCTTTGTTTTGAATCGTGGTCTTCACATTCTCAATGCTGTCACTTGGATCAACATCGAGGGAGATAGCAGCTCCAAACAATAATTTTAATATGAAGACTGTAATGTTCTTGTGAACGTAAACCAGTGAGCAACATGCAGATCTGTCACCCTCAACAGCGCAATTGCTTGTACTTATTATATTCTTCTTCCATTCCATCTTGTCCATGTAGTTGAGGTGCAACAATGTTGTTTTGTAGGAATACATGCCACTACAAGCAACTGGAGCTTGAGTGGAGTAGTTAGCAGTCTTAGGGTCATTGCTTTGCACAATTGATATTAGGAGGAATGAAGTATCTACAACCCCACTACTGCAGACTTGTTTAATATTCAACATGTTACCACAAGGTTGAAGTACAGGTAGCATCCTATAACTGGCAAAGATGGAATTTGATCCAGTAAAGCTTATGGAATAGTCCCCAACAGCTACTGAAGCATATACCATAACCAAAGTTTCATAAGTTACGCCAAAATAATGCCAATCGCTGCAGGAATGGGACAATGGAAGGCCCACAGTGATACCACAGAGCAGAATGTGTACTTCTCTCCCAACACTAGATTGTGGAAATGTTGCTTCGAAGTGGATGGTCTTAAGAGAAGCTTGACCCACAGTATAAGTGCAGTTGGGATCCAAAGTAAAGTACTGA
>CAUJGJ010000185.1:1204274-1206774 GCA_963170055.1 Halisarca cf. caerulea | reverse complement strand
TCAACAAAAGACTAAATGGAGATAGGATTAAAGGGAGATACCCATGCAATAATAAAAACCATAAATATTGAGAAAATCTCAAATTCGCAATAGTTTCATCCTACTGCAGGAAAGTTTGAGAGCATATACGGTAGTTTACAAAATGTAAGCTGTAATGTTCTGTAATATTACAAATGCAATTGGTGCATGTTGTCTACATCCACATGTACAAGGTTATTGTCCCACAATTCCGAAAGGGTATTAAGGTGACAAGATTCTACAAGCTAGGTAGACAAGTGCCACCCCCCCCCCCCCCCCCCCCCACTCCCCCTATTGTGACATCGTTAGCAAATATGGGATTTTAGAGGGTACAATGACCCCTCTAGAAAGGTGTGGGGACAACTGTTCCCCACCCCCACCCCCTTGCATTCCACTACCTATGAATCAACATTTTACATGTACTCGTTATTATAGTAATATGTAACTTGCATACCTCCAACCTGATATGTACCATCCAACATTTAGGGACTCCAATAGACAAGACTCCCATGTATTCCAGATCTCTACAGTGTGTAGGCTTAGTGGCTGCTTGACGGCCGAGTTCAACAGAGACCTCATTGATCAAGAAGTAAAGAATGATGCATTTTGTGTCTTCAGCGTAGCCTTGAAAAAAGCTTTGACAGAGCCCGAGTTTGGGAAGGAATTGCTGAAGATCCTCAATCATCTTGAGAGAAACAATGTGCGGATAACCTTCTATCCTAACTATAAGATGGGGGCCATCTTTATGACAGACAGTCGAGTTTTTCCCCCATTGCAGAATGCTAGTAGATAGGTGTTCTTGTTTCAGGCTGTGGAAATCTTTAAGATAAGACAAAAGATTCTGACTTCCACAAAGGTTGATGATCATTTCTAGAAAGCGTATGTCTGCCTGATTCCAGAATCTTTTTATTTCTTGGCACATCAATTCACGATCATCAGTCAAAATTCGCTTCTCTGATTTTTGATCACCATGTATCAGTGACTTAATGTAGTCTTCACAGGACAATTTTAGAGCCAGGTAACTTTCCTTGGGCTTGTTTAAAATGTGCAGGCACAGATCATGCTCCATCTTTTGTAGATGTTCTGTCAAAGCACGCATTTGCGGCTGAATAATGAAACCGTGTTGAAAACACTCACCAGATTTTCCTACATAATGACAAGTAACAATATACAAAAGCTGCATGTTAGCTACAGCATGAATTGGGGAAACTACATACATTGGGGTGCATGACATGCAAAAACTTGATGAAAGTGAATGATGTCTTGACAGAATGTTTGAGCTCATAATAGAAGAACCCTATACCGGCTGTACTATAATTCATGTACATACGAAATCATGTATACTCCTACGCACCACTGTGATTAGCTGCTTTCTTTGTGTCTGAATCTAGGTCAGCGCGCTCTGATCGGATGCAAGAGATTAACTTCTCCCCCCATGTCTCGTTGCCACTTTGATACAAAATTGTACAGAACCTATTAAATGATACGTTGTTCTTCTTTCGCAGAATCACAATGATTTTGTCCACTCTTCGAGGGCTGTCTTCCACGGGAATGGCTTCGACCGACATTCGTTCATCTCGGGTCATAAACCCTCCCTCCCCGTCTCCTGTTTTCTCCAAACGAGACATCACTCCAACCAAAGAGAGGTTGACTCGCAGCTCACTTTCTAACTTCACTAAAGCGTCTTGCCGACTGCTGTCCATAGGGTGGGCACTCGGGTGGGCAATAGTTTATTGGCTTCTGATTTGAATTAGTACAGGATATATAGACTATTATAGATTATATTGTGGCTGTAATTTGCGGTACAGAGGATAATATAATACTACAAAAACATGCACTGCATGCATGTAATAATAATACAACATGATGCTCAGTAAACTCAAGTCCTCAGAATTGGGGCGAGCCTAAGCGAGCCCCACACTAACGGTTGGCGATCGAGAACGCCCCCGCCTTCCGGCGCTACTTCCGTGGCTGTATATGTATATATATATATGACATTTTGTGTTACCTTTAGGCCCAGAAAGTACAACCGTTCAAATCGATTTCTTCGGGCATGGGCTTCGTTCTGGACGACGAAACGACTTCCAAAGGATCACGAGTCTCAGGGCCGAACTACGGACCTCTTCGAACGAACGCCAAAGCCCTCTTCTGAGGACCAAATGCCGACATCCCGGTTGACGATCGAGTCCATTCTACAGGCTGCCGTACGTTTTATAAACACTTTTGGACTTCGCAAATCCTTCGAAAACCTACTCCTAAAGTCCAAAAAGCTATCATAGATACCTAGGAGCGGCGGGATTCGCGTTCAACGGCAGGGACCCTTCACTAAGCCATGGCATCTTTGTTCTAGCTATACGGGATGCACAAATCGCGATGATATCGCAGATTATCCGGTCTATGTACTTGCGCATACAAAGCTTTTCAATCATGGCTTTGAGCTACACGTGGCAGGCTTGAGCTTCTCTCCAAAGCTCTTCTGACT
>CAUJGJ010000185.1:1189274-1199274 GCA_963170055.1 Halisarca cf. caerulea | reverse complement strand
ACCCCAAACCACACGACCGTCCGAAGCCCGGAAGCAACCCTGAACAGAAACCTCAAAACCTTTGGCAGCTTGACCCCTTGGACGTAATCACTGTAGCAGACACCTACATAGCGACCACCAGTGTGTGTGTGTGTGTGTGTGTGTGTGTGTGTGTGTGTGTGTGTGTGTGTGTGTGTGTGCATGTGTGTGTGTGTGTGTGTGTGCATGTGTGTGTGTGTATGTGTGTGTGTGTGTGTGTGTGTGTGTGTGTGTGTGTGTGTGTGTGTGCATGTGTGTGTGTGTGTGTGTGTGTTTGTGTGTGTGTGTGTGTGTGTGTGTGTGTGTGTGTGTGTGTGTGTGTGTGTGTGTGTGTGTGTGTGTGTGTGCATGTGTGTGTGTGTGTGTGTGTGTGTGCGTGTGTGTGCATACATATACTTTTAATATTATACTGAATAGTTGGTGATCCTCACATAGCATGCATACAAAATACATAGACACAATTCTTGAGGACATTGTGTCAAATATTATGCATGGGATAATCACTACCCTGCCATACGGGCCATGCTGTTGCATATACGTAGCTAGCATGTTGGAGCGAATGAAGTACCTCTTAAAGTTCATAGTAATGGCAAACAAGGCAGTACCAGCAAAGGATACAGATAAAACACAGCATCTACCAAACAATGAATAGTACATGTATAAGTATATAGTCCCATACAGTTTCTGAAATGCTCACCTTGAGGTAATTGTACTTCTTCTGCAGAGCTTGCAACTGAGAAGTGAGAACTCTTTCAGTAGTCGACTGGAGGTCCTTCTCCTTTGACTCCAGCACACCCTGTGTACTCTGCAGAGCAGTCTGCTGCCTGAACAACTCTGTCAGGAGTGATGGTCTCTTAGAGGTTGCTAAAGGATCCTATATGCATGTTGAGAGGGTTTGGACAGCTATACATTCCTTATGAATATCATTCCATAAGCACTGGCTACACACATGCACACATGCATGCACACACATATATGACATACAGTACATACATGCATGCATATATACATACTTATATGCATGGCGGCCATGTTTTTCCATGTCAATCCTACATATGGAGTACTACCGTACTCCATAACATATGATATATATGTATATATATATATATATATATATATATATATATATATATATATATATATATATATCCACAAACTTTCAATGACCAAGACTGAGGGTCGTATGTGTGCACAATACACCTGGCAGCCATGGTTCATACAATATATATATATACACTGACTGAGAAGAAGACTGCCCTGCGATCACTTCACAATCGAATTACCATCCAAATAATGTCTTTAACGGCCAAATTCGAGTTACTGTTTCATTTACAGTTGAAACAAGATAGGAGGATGTCGTTTTATGCATCTAAAGCTTTCCTGAAGCTTTAACAACACAAATTTAACAAAAGTGAAGACGGAGTACATGTGTTCGTGACCCTGCAAACTGGTGGTTATGCCTGATGTGCCAAGTACAGGATTGCGTAATCGCCAGCGTATATATATATATATATATAACAACACCTGCATGCATGCCTTGAACACACGCACACACACACACACAGTGTACTCAATTGCTGCATCTCCAACAAATTGTTCAAGTCCAATTGTTACAGTTTCACTGCGCGTCTGTATAATATAACATTATTGCTTAAGATTGCAAAGCACCAATATATATCCAAAATACAACATGGAATGTGAAACAAGCACATATGTGCATGCGTACCTGAGCAGCCAAATCAACACGCATCTTAGAATGCGCCCACAAAATGTACTTCCCTTGTCTCTATATATGGACATACAGAAACACAAAATTAATATTATGCATATATAATATATACGTATATATATGTAGTACTGTAACATTATTTAGTTGCTGTTACAGGGTATATAATGTCAATATAATTATATAGTACCTGCATGTATCTCGGGCCATCTTTGTACAAGCTGAGCCAACAGTTCCGGCTAGTTTTTATATATTAAATGTGGTACATCCGAAAAAAGTACACATATCGGCCATCTAGAGCATATATGTTCTTGGTAAGATAAATGATCGCCTCCATGTTTCTGGTTGTCTTCATTTGTATAAAGTTTGAAGAACCCCCGGTTTGAGGCAGCTGCTTCACATGTCAATGACATCACCTACGTACACATACATACGTATATTATGTGAATAAATAATATGCCTGGATGCATATATAATACAAACATGTGCTACGTGAAGTTGCATACATACGTACAGTGTGTGCATGTCAACCCTGCAGGTATTTAATCTGTGTAATGTGCAGGATTTCAAATAGGATCAACCCAGGTCAAAGCATTATGCATGCTATGCACTACTGTTTCAGTGATGTACACAAAAATACTGCATTACATGTATGTATATACCTTGAATCCGAGACTTTTTAAGGCCTTAATCACTTCCCATACCATGAAGTACAGCTTGTCACTGGTGAGACCTTTTGTGGGGTAGCTAGTGTGCTATTGCAAACTCCTGGCTGGTGAATATGCCTCGAGCCATAAATGTGAGGATGTGAGTGGCTATATGAGGCTGACTCTTCGGACTTGTCAGATCCTCAATTTCCTGGTTGACACTCCCAAGATGGCTGAAACTAATGAATTCACCTGTCAGTATATGCAAAATAATAAATGCAATTATAACGCATTGTAATGTATGGATGTGAATCATGCTATACGTACCCAAATAAGAGTGGTAGACCAGGCTTTCTCTGATTTTTATCTCATCAAATGAGATTGCCAGGTATTTATGGCTCACTGGTAAGTCTGGTTTATAGACATGTTCTAGTACTGCCTTCTGTATCCCTGTATAATTTTAATCGTATGCAGTGATAATACGTTCATATTATTGTATACATCATGCATAATCATGAATGCACACACATAAACTGCATTATATACATACCTGGACGTGTCTTGATATGATTGGTATAATCATGTAAAGTGCGAGTAGAAGGCAACTAAAGTATGCCACGTAAAGTGTTGTACCCCACTGTGGAGTGATACTTCAGCATGTGGCAAATGCGGATCATAAGTGGATGCCACCTCATGCCCTGTGGTCCCTTGACTTGAGAAGCTTTCTTCTGCAGAACAGGGAGATATAACCATGCTTTCATACAGATACATCAGTTGGGCCATACAACACAATACCTTGTGGTGATTTTACGACTGTCACCTATTGCTTAATGCACATCAAAATTAAGAATATATACCTGCTGATTCCAAAATACCCGTTTTATGTCATCTTGTCCTAGTTGGTTGATTTTGTGGTCATGCTCCTCTATGATGTTCACAATCTCTTCATGCACTTCCTCATCTTGCAGTTGGGATTTGCTGCCTTCCAGCAGTCTGGTAATGCGGTCCTCTGGCCTCTTAATTCGTCTCTGTCGGGACAAAAGTTGGTGTCTCCTCCTTTCTGCATTCAACCGCTTGACTGGAGTAGCCAAATATCTCCAGTTCATGTTTTTTGTTGCACCTACACATGATAATATTGCCAAGACATTTATCTAATGATCACAAATAATTGCAAATCAAAACATGCTTACATGGTGTGGGACAGCTGGCCATCACTGCAAGGGATTTTCTGTACCGAGTACATTCGCTGCACACCTTCTGACCTTCTTGCACAAGCATGGTACACTTTGTACTTCTGACCGTGCTGCCTTGCGGGTAGGTCTTGGTTGTTGTTCCTCCCTCAAAAGGTGCTGTCCAGATAGGCAGAAATGGTCCCCTTGTTCATAATGACTCCTTTTCTATGGACCAGGTATTGAATAAATGAACTACTGCTCGAGGGTGACATTCTGGAGAACATCATTCAGACACTTTAAATCTTTGGTTGTCCGGTAAACTCTTGTCATTCCAGCACACTTTTCTTCCTAATGCAAACAGTTGGTACCGCCAGTCCTGGGTGATGCTGAGTGTCAGGACTTTGATAAGCCTGTCTCGCCCTTTTGCTGCACCCGCTTCTAGAAGTTCCATTTTGGCCATTGTGATTATTCCAGGGGTGAACTTGGAACAATTCACCCAATCTCCAAAGAATTTATTCCTGTCAATATATAGTGTCTCCAATATCTTGCAGTGTGTCAACATTGACCTAACACAGTAGTATAATTAATAGTTATTTTAATAAAGCATATAATATGCATAATATGAAAGTATAATACACATTATTCTACATGTAGTATCACAAATTGTACTCACAGTTGTTGCAGTGCTTCTTTTTTTCGGTATTATTCCAATTCTTGCTTTACTATGCTTTCCTTTACCTGGTTTTACAGGTGGCATAATTTCTCCTTTTGATATACTAGCTACTATATTATGCTGGAATCATGTAGACGCGGCTGCTGTTTATAATGATATTCATTATGACTGACGTGATCTTGAGCAAGAAAGATTGTTCTCACCTGTGTTGAAGGCCAGTTGGAGCTAGTCTCGTTCGAACACAGACCCAGTCTCGTTCGATCCCAGACCCAGCTCCGCCATTTTATTTTTATACCCGCTCCGCAAGAGTCTGGGAACGAGACTAAGGTTGGAGTTGGCTGTTGTTACACGATTTTGTAATCGTACCCCTAAATACACCGGTCCATAATGTGAACGGACATTTCCTGAAGCTGTCGGAATTCAAATGGAAGCAATCGACGGTAACCTCTTGGAATGGTTGTGTACACAATCACCTGCCTGCGCAGTGAAGTTTTCGCGGTTTTCCAAGAAAGTAGAGTTTTGCGAAGGTCTGATCACCTGTTCATCGTGTATGGGAGGTAAAAATGAACCGTTTCAAGCTATTCTCATGGCACTAAATGTTCTCACCGTCGATACTATGTGCACACAAAATTTTTGGGCAAGTTTTGCAACGAATGAGCATGTATGCAGCGAATTTCTGCTGTTTTAGAACGAATCTGGTATTACACTGCAGAGCATTAGATTCTTTGTAATATACTTTAGCGTCAATAGAACTGCCGAAGGTACGAAGGAGAAATAACAAATAAACTAAAATCTTTCCGCCCACGCAATAGTCTCGTACCCAGACCCACTTCCGCCCGCCATTTTATTTGGGCGAGAAGGTCAAGAAGGCCCAAATAAAATGGCGGGCGGAAGTGGGTCTGGGTACGAGACTACCCACGCAAAGGCAGCACGGTTGACGCATTGCACTTTCATATTTATATTGCATATTATTACTATGTATTGCGTATATATTCATGTGTTTCCTGTCCAGTAATAATAGTAAGTCTATACACACACACACACACACACACACACACACACACACACACACACAGGCACACACACACACATGCACACATAACACACACACACACACACACAACGCACACAACACACACACTAACACACACACACACACACACACACACACACACACACACACACACACACACACATAGGATATCCATGCATATTATTATTGTTATTATTAATGTGCACCATACCCAAAGGGTACTAGGACACTCAAGGTCCTATGTAGCACAACACAGGAATACAAAAAAGGTTAGATTTGCTGATTGATACAGTTGTTGGTTCTAATGTATGGGGAGCCATGTTTTTCCCGCATCATCATATGAACTGCTATAGACTGTGGTTCATGATCATGATATTGTTGTACTGTATTATAATATGTACGATGTCACGTAGGTACATGTAATACACTATTATAGTACATGTACAGTCAATTTAAGCTCTCTAAACCGAACACCCTTGCAATTGAGACCAATAAAGACAAAGTCAGTTTAGAGATGTTCCCGGATTGGAGAGTTTCTACATGTACAGCATGCAAATGATATATGAACATGTACACAGGATGTGAAAACATTTTCAGTTTACTAGAGTGTATGGGTTCGCGATTGTAGAGGTTCTACCATACATACATACATACATATATATATATATTATATATGTACGTACGTAGATAAAAAAAATTATATAAAGGTACATTGGTATTATCTATCATATTATATGGTTTCACGTACTTCAATTATAGGAATTCCAAACTATATGGAAAATTATTAAACAGTAATACTACTGATTCAGAATAATTATGCGGGTACAAAAATAAGCTATATAATAGTAGTAATATTATTATACTGTAAGATTTAATGCAAAGTTATACTGTATTAAATTGTTATTGCTATAATTATCAGTTTTCAAACTATCATAAGCAAACTATACATCTGGGCCACTGAGTCTCTTACTTACGCCACTTATTTATTATAGCTCTGAGGACTAGAGTAAGGGACATCACAGTACACATGTGTTGACGTGTCGTCTCATCAACATCAGGAACTTTCTCAGAAAAGTATAGACATGTTTTGGGTTTGTTTTTGTCTCCATCTGCAGTGTCAGAAACACCTTTCACAAGTACCACATCAGGTTGTTCCTTCTCAGATGGAAAAAACTCATCGCATACATCAACGGCGGAAATCACTCCAAGACCTTCCATCTCAAGACCAATCATACTATTGCTACCAAGCAGTTGGCTAGCAATATCATTATTCTTAATTACAAAATCACCTGAGCACATAGGAACTTTTTCTAGTGCTTCAATTGTATACGTTTTATCACTCAGTCTGTGACATGGTTTACATTCCTGAATAAAATTAATCCAATTGGTCTTCGTTTTCATTGGATGATTACAAAATTTATAGTGCATTCCATCTGCGTCCATTTTCCCAATGAGATACTGTTCGATAACCTCTGCCACTAAAACAGTACCCTCTATTATAGTAACCCCTTCCCTGGCATGTGCACCACAGCATCCTACAATGAAGATGACTTTAAGTGGCCAATCATACTTCCTTACTTCCTTTAGAAGCTTAAATGTGTGCCAATTGCTGCCTACGGATGTGAAGCTTCCCATATTGGTGCACCTCATCAAGATACCTTGCTTCCCTGCAACCTCAAATACCTTGTAAGTTGAGTGAGCTACAGGCGTAACCTCCTTTACGTCGTCATTCAATGATGGATCACTGGTATAGCTTATTTTTCTGCCCATATTTTTATCAAACTTAATATCAGGAGACTGCTTTAGGTATTGTTGAGCAGCATTATGCTCATTTTCGTTTGCTGTCATAACCACAAAATATGGCTTCAACTTCTTCAGAGCTTCATCTTCTGTTAATTCTCTTGCATGCACTAAATGTGGATATCATGCACACACATTCAATAATATATATATATATATATATATATATATATATACCTTAAGGCTACAAATGTTAGCGGGTACTAACTTTAGCGAAATTAGCGAGGAGCCTCAAATTCGCTAACTTAAGTGCCCGCTAACAATTATACCCGCCAATAAATGTACCCGCTAATATTTTGTCTTGTACAATTAAGGATGTACTGTACACGACACGGGAGAAAATGGCGGCTCCGAACAGAAGTAAAATCTACGCAAAGACAGCGAAATAAACGGCAAACAGTGAGCCAAATATATGTAAAGTTTAAAAGAATCATTGGATTGTAACATATATTTGTTTTAATCATTTTCGATTTAAATTTACTCAAAAGCGATAACGATTTCTTCAAGCTGTATGCGACAAGATCAATCTCCCAACCGTATCTACAAGCTTAAGTTTTCTGATCTCAGTGTTTCGTTTCTGCAGCTTTCTATTGCAACAGTATAGTACTGTATATAAAGATTAGAAATGATGATTTAGAAAAGAATTGGGAAAGTATTGAGTACCCAGCATTGGTAATGGTAACATATCCAAAATCGCTAACTACAGATTTTGTACAAAATGCTATTAAATCGCTAAAATAAATACCCGCTAAATATGGGCAATCGAAAAACGCTAAAATTAGTACCCGCTAACATTTGTAGCCTTAAGGTATATATATATATATATATATATATATATATATATATATATATATATATATATATATATATATATATATAATATATATATACATGCAACTAGACAAGTACTTTGATGTCAACATAATTCCCTTGCTTGTATATATGCAAATTGTGCACAGGGGGTGGATCCAGCCCAGTATTTAAGGGGGGGGGGGGGGTTATGGAATAATCAAAATAAGCTTACTCTTCCTTTGTGCCATATAGCTAAACATAACAGCTATTTTTAACGTATGTAGGTATGACGCCATAAAAATGGCTGCCAGCAGCTAGAAGTAAGTTAAAACTGATTGTAGATTGTGTGTACAATAATAGGCTGAGCAATTATTGACATAAACGTTGACTGTATAACTGATGTAGAAAATGTAAAAGCAACAGAAAAACTTATACCTTCTGCAGTTGTGTGCTGAGATGTAGGAGCGGGCTGATATCTTGGTTCGTATTGCAGCTCATCAGTTTTCATCATACCATCATTTAGATCAGGATTGCCTGTTATAAAATTGAATGTTCCACCAAAAAGAGTAAAAGTTAATAATACATGAAGTAGTCTGACATGCACTGGTCTCGCATAGCCAGATCCTCAAATTGTCTGATTCAACAAAGTTCACAGTATTAGGGTCTGGCTATGCAAGACTAGTTTGGTATTGATTATAGTACAAGCAAACACACACACACACACACACACACACACACATATACACAAACACACACACACACACACACGTACACAACACACACACACACACACACACACTCATTTACACACACACATACACACACACACACACACATACACACACACACACACACACACACACACACACACACACTTGCACACACACACACACACACACACACACACACACACACACACACACACACACACACACACACACATGCGCACACGCACATGCACACACACACACACACACACACACACACACACACACACACACACACACACACATACACACACACACACACTCAGGGTATTCATGCATCCACACATGCATGCACACACACATACACATACACATGTAAGCCCACAAACGTGTCATGCATACAATTAAGGACACATATGTACATTATGTATACACACATGTAAGCCTGTAGAAATAATTGAATATCTGTCACATCAAGACATCACGATAACCTTGGGAAACCTCTACAGATGGCACAAGTGACTCAGTACCTTGTACCATATCCTCACAAGTCTCCTCCGGAATAATACAACGTACACCGTAGGATTACAATAGGTACAAATGATCTTGGTACAATACTGTATATAGTATAGATGCATGTCATTGAATGGATGGGGGCAGGTGCAATATACTCTAAACATATATTTGCTGATTGATACCGAGTTACTGTACTTCAAACTGTTATGTTCCAATTACCTCATGCATATAATATCCAACCATAAAGGGACATATCACTAGTACATACGGCCAACTTTTCAGACTATAGCCCAGCCTGGGTTATAGTCTTGCATGGCAAGCCCATAGATACTCTATACTTAAGTAGCATAGAATATCTATGGGCAGACTAAGTTCTTCCATTTGCAGGAATTCGGTCTGGCCATGCCATCAAAATCGACAGCGGTGAAAATTTAGTTTTACCTATCGTGATCAAACTCCCGCGACATGGCTCCTCTACACAACTGTTTAGATGACCGGGTTTTCGAAAGAAATTCACTTGTTGCAAAAGTCTCTCTCTCGCAGTTTGTCACAAGGCGGTCACGTGATATGATGACGTCACCAACCAATGGTAACGATCGGTGAAATTGATATTTCTTCTAGCACGAACAAATAACTATGAGAACATTTTAAAAACACAAAATGTGCAGACTATTGCGATATTCAATACAATTCACTTCAGTTTGAGAACGAGAAGGCCTATACGTATTTCAAGCAGACTTCATAAACATTCACGTGACTAGCGCACGCATATTAGTAAAACGTGTAAATTTTGAATCAAATTCCTTTTAAATCACACAACGCCCCTCTGTTTACAGAATATGCACATAATACCTGCGCAGGTTGTACTTGCAAAATTATACAGCATATGGAGACGAATGACAATGTGTATGTGTGT
>CAUJGJ010000185.1:1176774-1179274 GCA_963170055.1 Halisarca cf. caerulea | reverse complement strand
CGAAACATGTCTGAACTGTAGAACCCAAGTGTTTTCATGAGTGGGGAAACCCCTGTGTCATCCCCTGCATTCACGTCTGCTCCGAGGGCGAGTAGCAGTCGTGCAGCATTTGTGTCCCTTCGTTCAATGCTCAGCAGAAGAGGGGTGACAGAGAACGGACGACTAGAGAGGTGGTCCAGTTGGGCTCCCCACCGGGAGAAGAGGTAGAGTAGGCTGTAGCGGATCTGCTGAATACTGTAGTGAATCCCGTTAAACCCTCCCCCGTCAGTGGTGTTAGGGGAAAACCCCATGTGAAGGAGCGCTGACACTCCAGCCAACATCTACAAGTGGGAAACGTGGATTACCTCTCTACTAAGGACACCATTCTGAGGTTTACCATAGTGAAGATGCATGCAAATCTGCACATTGACGAAACCAGTCAGTGTTTCACAGCAATGTGTATGTGTGTGCGTGTCAGTGTGTGTGTGTGTGTGTGTGTGTGTGTGTGTGTGTGTGTGTGTGTGTGTGTGTGTGTGTGTGTGTGTGTGTGTGTGTGTGTCAGTGTGTGTGTGTGTGTGTGTGTGTGTGTGTGTGTGTGTGTGTGTGTGTGTGTGTGTGTGTGTGTGTGTGTGTGTACATGAGGGGAGGTAACTTATCTCCATAGTTCACTTGAAATTTGTAAACACAACACATAAAAGCCAAATACACCACCTCACTAGTTGAGAATCAATGTATTTCCCTCACAGCAACACTGCACAACTACACCACATCAAAACACTCCAGTTGCTGGCCCATAGTACACAAATCTGCTGTATGCGGTAAACTGAAATGTGAAACGCCAATCTTCCCAGACTCACAGCAAATTTACAAAATGGTTGCTTCGGCATCATCATAATCTGATTGACGTACTGCAGTAGCTGATTACTGATCACCCATAGCAACGGCTGGTCTGTTACCATAGGATCCTGGTCTGCTTTCCATAGCAACAGCAGGGACTTTCCCAACACCAAAGTTAGTCGTTCCTCCCTCTGGTAAGTGTCTCCATTTGGAGCCTCACGGAGTTCTTTGTGCTGTGAGGGCAGTAGGGTGATGGCAAATGATTGATGAATACGTTTCTATTGGCTACATATAGTACAGTACATACATACACACATACACAGAATAGACACATATACAACACATACATACATGCACTCACACAGCAAATGCCCCCCTCCACACACACACACACACACACACACACACACACACACACACACACACACACACACACACACACACACACACACACACACACACACACACACACACACACAAATGTACACATACAAACATACGTATGTGCACATACATGTGTATGTACAAACACGCATGCACACAGGCACTCACGCACGCACATACGCACACACACACACACACACACACACACACACACACACACACACACACACACACACCTGGTCCATCAACACAACATTCCCTTTAACCACAGCTTCCAGCTCACGAAACCAGCCTTCAAAGTCAGTAGCAGTTGAGAAGAGAACAGCATTGAGCACCTCAAGATTGAGCCGCTTCTCTCTCACTCCAGCCTCCAACATCTCAACACTTGACAGGTCCTTCCTCCCTTCCTCCTTACACCCAGTAAGGTAGAGGTGGGAGATGGAGGGATGGTGGAACGGAGGAGGGGCTGGTATACCGCTGAGCTCAGCGTCCCACTTCGGAGCATTCTGCACTTCCTCTGAGAGAGTAACGGAGAGAAGACACAACATGCAAACATGATATAAACAAAGTTGTTTACTGAATTGTTTACCACTACAAACATAGCCTGGGGTACCCAGACCCAAACCGACCACCTGCCAAGAAGGTGATGATACCAGAAACATGGAGCTTCAAGCGAAGGGTCTGGAACTCCAAACTACTACAAACGTACATGGTGTCACAGGGTACTCTTCAGGTGTAGTGTACAGTGCAGGACTCATCTAGTCATGAGTACAGCCAAACACTAAGCTGTACATGTACACACATGTGTATCACAGAAAATGGATATGCTAATTAGCAAAATCCTGTACAACTGTACATACGTACACTGTAGATCAAACAGTGAGGTACTCTCTTACGAGTAAAACAGACAAATCAATTCAAACCTCGTTAAGACAAGCTTTAGGGGGGGCATACATCTAGTTTTCATTATCAGAAGTTCTTCTTATCAGGATATAGTAATGCATGTACAGTACTACAGCAAACCAAACAGGGCTGGGAAACAAGTTGGTACTAAACATAAACTTGTTTTGAGAGTGCTCTCCTTAACAAGGTTCTACTACAGCTACCAAGGAACTTCTTCTGAACACATACAGTAAACCTGTATCAACCAAATACAAACATCCATCCTACTACTTTTGATCCTTGGTGACACAACCTCACCTTTCTGGTTATTCATTTCTCTTCACTGAAGGCAGGATCACTCACTACTGGTCTCGTAGTCTACACTGACTGAAGTGAGCACAGTGGTACGTGTTAGGGA
>CAUJGJ010000185.1:1144274-1146774 GCA_963170055.1 Halisarca cf. caerulea | reverse complement strand
CAAGCTAGATCGAATTGAGCTATGTATATATTTTTTCTGCTATATGTATGTATACAATGTACTGCCTGCATCATGCTTATATACAATGTACTGCCTGCATCATGCTTATATACAATGTACTGCCTGCATCATGCTTATATACAATGTACTGCCTGCATCATGCTTATATACAATGTACTGCATGCATCATGCTTGTATAGTTTATTTCTATATACATGCACTGTAACATCATGCAACTTGATCTATAGCTGCATGCTGAGTTTAAATTAAATTTTGTACAATATGATATATAATATAATGCTTCAAACAGAAGCAGTGCACATCTGTACATACACTGCTCTATGCTACGTATGTATACGGCAGTGCTGGGAAAATACAGCTGCATGCGTGGTTTTAAATTAGTCCGTTGATTGACAACATGCAGGAAGAAGTTGATCATGTAGCTAAGAAGTGTGCATGCAGATAGGTGCTATATAACTCTCTTTAGCATGTGTTTAGAAGGTGCATATGATTAACCCACCTCCTCATACATAAATGGTATAGTACGTACTCAGCCCCATGCACTTCCACCTGCATCTTTTTATTTGGGCAAATAAGAACTTAATTCTTGCCCAAATGAAATGGTGGGTGGAAGTGGGGTTGATAATCATGATCACTTTGCCCTCGGGCATGTATGTAGTAATTATTACAATGCTATTCAACTTGGAGGCAGATTATAACAAGGTTAGCATGGATTAATTTTGTGCACTGTTAATTTCTCACAGACAAGCACACACACACACACACACACACACACACACACACACACACACACACACACACACACACACACACACACACACAAACACACACACACACACACGCACGCACGCACACACACACAACACACACAAACACACACAAACACAAACACACACGCACACGCACGCACACACACATGAACACACACCACTATAGTATTCATCTCCTTTGCATTAGATCCGATTGACTTCTCTTATTGAGTTACCAACACATCCTGTAGGAGTGGAGTTGACAAGTATAGTCGCTGCTTATGGGATAGGTGACCTCTGTTATTCCATTTTGCCTTGCTTACTATATACAATTTATCATGTTCTTGGATGTTTGTAACACTAGCTTCTTGACAGAACAGTGCCCTCAATCGTGCATCCAAAATTATTGGCAAATGTTGATGATCTTTTGTCCTATACGTTAATTCCTGTCTTAGACTGAATTTTTTTTCTTCATTCTCTAGCTCCCTTACATCTCCCTACCTCCCTCACCTCTCCCTCTCCCCACAGTCTCCTCACCTCCCCACTCTCACCATGCTTCTGTCTCCCTCACTCCCTCACCCTCCCTCTCCCTTCCTCACGTCTTCTCCTCCCTCTCCCTCTTCTGCCCTCCCTCATCTTTCCTTCTCCATCACTCCCTCACCTTTCACTCTCCATATCTCCCCCTCCCTCCCTCTCCATACCTCCCTCTAGCTATCTCACTTTTCCCTCTCCATACCTCCCTCTAGCTACCTCATTTTCTCTCTCCTTCTCTCCTCCAGCTCTCCTCCTGATTCTTTCGATTTCAATAAATTATGTCAACCTTGTGTTTGTGGTGATGGTAGGACCTGTATGTGATGCTGTTTATTGATATGCCGTATGCCATTGTGCATGTGCATGGCTATAGTAATGTCTTGCGTGATTAATGTAAAAATCAGTGTGTGTCAATCTGTAAAAAAAAAAAAAAAAAAAAAAAAAAAGAGGACCCCAGGTCATTAGGGCTATCTAGGGAGTTTACACTCACTCTCGAGGATATTGAGAAGACTAGTAGTGTGGGAGACCAGCTGCGAGACCCAAAGCTCCCCCCATACGGTTCTTTGTACAGGAGTATTGCAACTGACCACTGAGGGACAGGATTTTTTTTTCAGAAATAAATCCGAAAAACCCGTCTGACGAGGGAATCGAACCCATAACCTCAGCACTACATGTCACCATCGCTAGCCGCTAAGCCATCAGGGACCTGCTGAATATTTACCATTCAAAGCGCTACTTATAGTTACGCTAGCTATATAGAAAATAGAAAAAAAAAGATAAAAGGGTAGCCTGGGGAGTTCGAACCTACAGTCATACGCTTTGGAGTCCCGTCACTTGGCTTCTATGCCAACTGTGCCACTCTGAATTATACATTATTAAAAGCACTATTTTAAGTACTGTTCTATTCTGCGACTCGCAAAATGGCGGCACGAAGATATGAGTACTATGTACTAGTGTTTGACAGACATGAAAACGCGCAGTTTGGTCAATAATATTCCCGCCAAAGAGAAGAACTGCTTCTTCGAGCTAAAAGACGAGTAGAAACGCTGCTTGTAATTGCGAGGAATGGAACTAGTACTCTTGGGAAGACGGGTACCGGCGAAAGCAAAGTAAAGAACACGCTTTTGAGAGGAGAAATCCTTCCAAGTGGTTGTATTCAGGTAGCCAGCAACATTTACAGCATTAAAGGTGTAGCCGTA
>CAUJGJ010000185.1:1124274-1129274 GCA_963170055.1 Halisarca cf. caerulea | reverse complement strand
GCTTCGCACTACGCTACCGCCTATCCAGATAAGCAAATGCAATCACTTCCAATTATTTGAGGCGCAATGGCGATGGCCCAACAATTGCCAAAGAAGTCGGGCAATGTCGCCTGCCACGTCGTTCAATCCTTGTTCCTCGACCGACTTTGTTCGCTGATGAATCCGATCGAAATCGCTTTACTTCTGAAGGAGAAGGCGCTGATATCGGACTCTACGCTGGAACTTGTCATGCTGAAAGAAGACGAACAACAGTCTCGAAAGAACTATCGGATTCTTCACGACGTTTTACCTTGTCTAAGCAACGAAGACAAGCTTTCTGAGTTCTGTGAGGTACTCAAGACGTTCGAAAGGTTAAAGGAAATCGGACAAGAAATTTGGAGTAAGTTTAGAAGCTCTTCGTTTCGTCATACCAGGTCTAACCGTAGAGTCTACAACAACTCGTGCTGTAGGGTCTATAGTCTAACCATAGTCAGTACAAACAAAGGGTTTGTATTATCTGTATCAGTACTGGATATGTTTGTGCAATGCCATGTACTGTGTCCTTTATTTGATTATTTGTGTAAACTGTTTCTTTGCTGATCACCAAAACTGCTTGTAGAGCTACTGTATTGGTATCATTACATGCTGTGAAATCTCCGATAGTGGATACTCTGCAATAAAGTCCAGCTCTCTACAGAGTACACAGCTTGCTGGAGGCTCCAATAATTTTCACCATAATATACGTAGTTCCAATACATTTTGAATTTCTCAAAGAGGACCAGCTCCTTCATTACGAATGACAAAAGAGGCTGTCCCAAAGTGTCCTTATTTGGACATTCCACTTTATGTGTGCAGTGAGACCTCTTTAATCCCACACTCTGTGGGCAACAAACAAGATGCCAGATTACAGCAGTTGTCCCTTTTTCAACCTTTTCTTAGTATGTATGATCTTGTGTAGTACCTGCTCCTCATGTGGTACCTGCACCTCGTGTGGTACCTGCTCCTCGTGTGGTACCTGCACCTCGTGTGGTGCCTGCTCCTCGTGTGGTGGCTGCTCCTTGTGTGGTACCTGCACTTCGTGTGGTACCTGCACCTCGTGTGGTACCTGCACCTCGTGTGGTGCCTGCTCCTCGTGTGGTACCTGCTCCTCGTGTGGTACCTGCTCCTCGTGTGGTGCCTGCTCCTTGTGTGGTACCTGCTCCTCGTGTGGTACCTGCTCCTCGTGTGGTACCTGCTCCTCGTGTGGTGCCTGCTCCTCGTGTGGTGCCTGCTCCTTGTGTGGTGCCTGCACTTCGTGTGGTGCCTGCACTTCGTGTGGTGCCTGCACTTCGTGTGGTACCTGCACCTCGTGTGGTGCCTGCTCCTTGTGTGGTACCTGCACTTCGTGTGGTACCTGCTCCTTGTGTGGTACCTGCTCCTCGTGTGGTACCTGCACCTCGTGTGGTACCTGCTCCTCGTGTGGTACCTGCTCCTCGTGTGGTACCTGCTCCTCGTGTGGTACCTGCTCCTCGTGTGGTACCTGCTCCTCGTGTGGTACCTGCTCCTCGTGTGGTACCTGCTCCTCGTGTGGTGCCTGCTCCTCGTGTGGTACCTGCTCCTCGTGTGGTACCTGCTCCTCGTGTGGTGCCTGCTCCTCGTGTGGTACCTGCTCCTCGTGTGGTACCTGCACTTCGTGTGGTACCTGCTCCTCGTGTGGTACCTGTACCTCGTGTGGTACCTGCTCCTCGTGTGGTACCTGCTCCTCATGTGGTACCTACACCTCGTGTGGTGCCTGCACTTCGTGTGGTACCTGCACCTCGTGTGGTACCTGCTCCTCGTGTGGTACCTGCACCTCGTGTGGTACCTGCTCCTCGTGTGGTACCTGCTCCTCGTGTGGTACCTGCTCCTGGTGTGGTGCCAGCTCCTCGTGTGGTACCTGCTCCTCGTGTGGTGCCTGCACCTCGTGTGGTACCTGCACCTCGTGTGGTGCCTGCACCTCGTGTGGTGCTTGCACCTCGTGTGGTACCTGCACCTCGTGTGGTGCCTGCACCTCGTGTGGTGCTTGCACCTCGTGTGGTACCTGCACCTCGTGTGGTGCCTGCACCTCGTGTGGTGCTTGCACCTCGTGTGGTGCCTGCTCCTCGTGTGGTACCTGCTCCTCGTGTGGTGCTTGCACCTCGTGTGGTGCCTGCTCCTCGTGTGGTACCTGCTCCTGGTGTGGTGCCAGCTCCTCGTGTGGTACCTGCTCCTCGTGTGGTGCCTGCACCTCGTGTGGTACCTGCACCTCGTGTGGTGCCTGCACCTCGTGTGGTGCCTGCTCCTCGTGTGGTGCCTGCTCCTCGTGTGGTACCTGCTCCTCGTGTGGTACCTGCTCCTCATGTGGTACCTGCTCCTCGTGTGGTGCCTGCTCCTCATGTGGTACCTACACCTCGTGTGGTACCTGCTCCTCGTGTGGTACCTGCTCCTCGTGTGGTACCTGCTCCTCGTGTGGTGCCTGCTCCTCGTGTGGTACCTGCTCCTTGGTATGTAGTCATATAGGTAAAAATCTTCAGGTATTGGGGATCGATCTCCTGGGAGTCTGGTAAAATGAGCTGAAGGGCAATTTATCCTCTTAGTAAATGACAATGAAGATGACGATGATGTGTGTCCGGTTGCAGCAGCTCTTTGGCACTATACCAGCCACTTTCCCAATAATTTTATGTACATAGGGTTTGAGATCCTTGTTGAGTTTGTGTGTCTGTGGCTGTTTATGCAGATAATTTTGCTGTATCGATCTGCTTATGGGTGTCCCTGCATTTTCTGATAGTTACGTAGTGTGTGATTAATATTTGAGCATCCAGAACACGTTAGGCACCTGTCAGGTTCATACACAATTCGCCGAACCAAACTTGAGAGAGTATTGGGCAAACATTTTGATAGTTTTATGTTTGACAATTTAGCCATGACATTGACGTGCATGTGTGTTGGAAGGTTCTGTGTGTTGTACTGCTCTGCATTGGATGACATCCAGCCACCACACCACTCCCCCACACATCCCCACCCCCGTTGTACTGCTCTGCATTGGATGACATCCAGCCACCACACCACTCCCCCACACATCCCCACCCCCGTTGTACTGCTCTGCATTGGATGACATCCAGCCACCACCCCACTCCCCCACACCACTCCCCCACCCCCGTTGTACTGCTCTTCATTGGATGACATGCAGCCACCACCACACTCCCCCACACACCCCCACACCCTGTTGTACTGCTCTGCATTGGATGACATCCAGCCACCACACCACTCCCCCACACATCCCCACACCCTGTTGTACTGCTCTGCATTGGATGACATGCAACCACCACACCACTCCCCCACATACCCCCACACCCGTTGTACTGCTCTGCATTGGATGACATCCAGCCACCACCCCACTCCCCCACACATCCCCACCCCCGTTGTACTGCTCTGCATTGGATGACATCCAGCCACCACACCACTCCCCCACATACCCCCACACCCTGTTGTACTGCTCTGCATTGGATGACATGCAACCACCACCCCACTCCCCCACACCACTCCCCCACCCCTGTTGTACTGCTCTTCATAGGATGACATGCAGCCACCACCACACTCCCCCACACCCCATTACAAATTGCCGATACTCTTAATGTCAAGTAGATCGCTATTTCACCTCCTTGTTTGTGGATTACGGCGTTAGGTGTCACCAAAATAGGCAGAGTAATAGCCACCAACAAAGGAGACGATACAGCGTTCTGGCTATGTATGTACATGTGTACATGAGACATACGTAGATGCATACTCCAGTATAGAGTATCCATATAGGACCAC
The DNA here is from genome assembly GCA_963170055.1 of Halisarca cf. caerulea. Classification (NCBI taxonomy): domain Eukaryota; kingdom Metazoa; phylum Porifera; class Demospongiae; order Chondrillida; family Halisarcidae; genus Halisarca; species Halisarca cf. caerulea. Next base: position 1,125,482 of record CAUJGJ010000185.1, on the reverse strand, counting down.
ATCATCAGCGGTCATGAAGGCCTTGAGAAAGTGAAAAGGGTTTATTTTCCACAGTATTGGCTAACTTGGCTAGATTAGGTTTGGTACTATACCATCTATACCAAGGCTTTCATGACCATTGTGTTTGTAGGGAGGGCTGGATGCATGTGGGAGACGTAAATTACCCTTTCCTAAGCAGTGTATCAAGCAGAAGCTTCTTCATCAGTCACCCGATCACGCGATTTTTTCCATACATCAACATACACGGGAAGACGTACACAGGCAGAGTTTTTCCTGTTTGTACTTTGCCAACATCTTCTGCCATGCATGTGGTGCCCCAACCTTCATCCTCCGTATGTTGCTGGTTTGGATTGTGGTCAAATGTGTCCGAATTCAGAGTCTGAAGTACCGAAAGTGTGCCCTTTTATGGGTTTGTGTACATGTATTTTGTAGTACTGCAAATTGTGTGTGAATGGAGTTGTGTGGGAGTGGGAGAGTGAAGAGATGAAAAAGAACATGCAATTTTTGTCTACTTATCCTATCCATTCCTTACCGTTTCTGACTTTTAGAGAAATATGAGGAAATTCTCCACGGTCAGACGCAAGCAGGTCAGTCTTTGCGTGTATGTATTATGGTATATGCGTTCTTACCTGTGGATTTACGTAGTGTGAAATGTGGCCGGAGTAGAGAGGTGGCCGGAATATGTGGACAGGTTCGTCCCAATATATGGGTGACTTCTGGGACCAAACAGTGTGGCCGGGTTGGACGGTATGGCCGACTTACAAAGGCTCAGATTAGAGAGGCTTCACAAGAAATATTGCTTAACAAGATCAGTTTCTGTGAACCAACTACAAAGTACTATCTTCATCCTTTTAACAAGAAATACTTTAACAAAAACTAAACATTAGTGCACCCCGGGGTTCTCATTGACCAGTTTACACTGTATTTGTATGGTAGTAATGATTCAGGAGCAGTTTCAAGGATCCCAACTTTTTTGCAGTAAACATATTCTGTCCTTGCATGCGGTGCACACCCTCAATGACACCGTCAATACTTCATCCTTGTTGCCTACGTAGTTACTAGGTATGGAGTGTATGGGACGCAGATTCACTCGGGCGGGTTTGGTTTCTGTGTGGAAGTGATGTGTAATTTGCTTGTGTAGCTCTGAGTTCTCTGTCCTTTGAGGTGTGTGAGGTTCCTGTTTCCCTCATGTGCCTGAAGAGTTCTTA
>CAUJGJ010000185.1:1109274-1119274 GCA_963170055.1 Halisarca cf. caerulea | reverse complement strand
AGCAAGTATCATCTCAATATCACACATGTTCCTGTATGTTCAATGTAGAACTGTCCAGCCACCTCACTTCGTGTGAGTCCTCCCTGGTGTACACACAAGCATGCCATGCAATGAAACTTCTATTAAAGGGTAGTTCTGAAACGCATGCAGGACACCACGTACACTGCTCTGTCCCATTTGAAGTCCCTCACGTATTGACATGTGTACAGTCGAATCCTCTGAACTAAGGACACCTCCATAAACAAGACAGCGTATTATGATCCCAGTGGTGTCCTTATTACAGAGGTTTCACTTTATGGAGCAGCAAACTGTGGTCCCAGTGGTGTCCTTATATTTTCATGTTTTAAATTTGGAGCTCTGCATGATATTATATATCAATAACATGCACATGCACATGCACATGGGATACATATGCATGCATGTTTAGATTTGGAGCTCCGATTGCAATGCATAGGCATGCATGTGTCTGTCTGCATGGGGCTTGCGTGAATGGTATTAAATAATTCAAGATATAACTAGTGCAGCCATACACACCACATCATGCATGCGTAGCTATTATAATTTTTCTCAATTTAATTATTTCTGTAGTACATGATTGATCGAATGAATTGACAATAGCATATGTGCTTTACTTTTCGTGGGGTGTATATTTTGCGCACATTTCGGCTTTTAGTGAATTTCACTTTTCAATATTTGCGAAAGGCCATGTTTTGCCATTGCACAAGAGCCCAATCTAAATTTTCGCAGGTCTAAACTTTCGTGGAGGACTTCCAATCCGTACGTGAATGCCGCAAATATTAAACCACATGAAAATTAAAGTGTCAAATAACCCAGCTATATAGACCGGTAGAAATTAAGCAACCTAATCCTAATTTAACCCTAACTCAAACTATATGCAATTTCACAAATGTTATGCAACATTCTAACATCCTGTGTATATGCATGTATTGATGCCGAAATACTGCTAGATGAATAGCCATTCTGATGATATAATGGTATCCATTATTCAAATGTGGCATCATGCACCACCACAGTTGGTGATGTCACATGCAGTCACCGAATAATTATAAAGAATTGAAGCAATTAAAACAGCGCTATATAGTGGTCTGGGCTGCATGCACACGACATTAAACACATGCAGAACATATGCACAAAAGTCAATCCCTAATTCTATAGGTAAATGCACATAAATGCAGGACTATGTGAAAAATAAGCACTCCCAATACATAAGAGTCATATTACGTGAATAAAAATGAAAAAAATAGGTCATACAGAAAATGTAAACATAAATAACTCGACAATCTGTTGAATAAAAAAAGTCCTAGAACTGGATTGATGTTTACTTCTCAGCACATCAATTCCACACGGTTTGTTGCATTTGCAATGGATTCGGAATCACTCAATCCTTCTTCCTTTAGTAGCCAAAGTCCCATGTGTTTGAGTGACTCTTTCTTCTTGGCCCTGAGCAGGAGTGGGTGAGCAATGTACACACGGTCCATGTTCACAGGTGTGGCCAGTGAAAATGGCCGCCTGCAGCGATAGCGACATATGCTCTGTTCAGGAAGGAGAGAAACTTGCAGCTTGCCATCTGGTGTGCGGCCAACAGTGCCACCCAACGTTCCCTTCTCCGGCACATTCGGCCATTGAATCCCACTCCTGTTTAGAGCTAGGTTCAACCGAACCTGGTCATCTGCCAAAAAAGGATTGATGGAGCTCATTTCACTCAGTAGATGTTCTGGAGGAGAGATGCAAAGAAGAGGGCTAGTTCTATGCGTGCATGTGTGTGTGTGTGTGTGTGTGTGTGTGTGTGTGTGTGTGTGTGTGTGTGTGTGTATGTGTGCATGTGTGTGTGTACGTGTGTGTGTGTATGTATGTGTGTGTGTATACGTGTGTGTGTGTGTGTGTGTGCGTGTGTGTGTGTATGTGTGTGTGTGTGTGTGTGTGTGTGTGTGTGTGTGTGTGTGTGTGTGTGTGTGTGTGTGTGTGTGTGTGTTGCATGGGGATGCATGGGTGTAGTATAACTCCACACCTCGTCACATCCCCATCACTCTTTCCAGTCCAGTGTTAGAAATAAGGAGCAAGTGTCGGATGGACAAATGTCCTAGAATCATTATTTTGGGTCAAACTATTTCAGATTTGCTCGGACATAATATTTTTGGAGAAGTACACATGCACCACAGTAGATGTGCATCAACAAATAATGAAAGCATAAGTAGACATTCTCAGTACAAATGACTTAATAGGTATCATCGCTGTGTGTGTGAAATGAACATGATCGGGGTAGTGCTCAGCCCAATGTCTGACCCAAACTTCTTTGGTTCGGACAAAATGCCAAAGTGGTCAGACAATGTCTGAATGCTGACCAACATTTCTAACACTGCCAGTCACCCTCAGCCACACCCTCAGCCTCACCCTCACCCTCCCACTCACTGGTGCCTGCTGAGCTCCTAAAGTACGCAGCACCCATACAAGCTGTGTAGCCCCACAATGCACCAAGATCATAAGGGTATTTCCCTCGTCCAAATATGGCATCAGCCTTATCCACATTGGATATCACTGTGTATAAATACATAGGATCCTTCAAGATGATGGCATCACTATCCATGATGATCACATCAAGTCCTTGATCAATGAGATGGTGAAGGACAACAAGACGAAGCATCCAGATGAAGGCGTACCTGCTACTACTGCACTCCAGCAAGGCTGTGTCCAGGAGCTCACTGCAGAACAGATGGGGAAGAGGGAGGCTCAAAGAACAGATGGGGAAGAGGGATGCTCAAAGAACAGACAGGGAAGAGGGAGGCTCAAAGAACAGATGGGGAAGAGGGAGGCTCAAAGAACAGATGGGGAAGAGGGAGGCTCAAAGAACAGATGGGGAAGAGGATACTCAAAGAACAGATGAGGAAGAGGGAGGCTCAAAGAACAGACGGGGAAGAGGGAGGCTAAAAGAACAGACGGGGAAGAGGGAGGCTCAAAGAACAGATGGGGAAGAGGGAGGCTCAAAGAACAGATGGGGAAGAGGATACTCAAAGAACAGATGAGGAAGAGGGAGGCTCAAAGAACAGATGGGGAAGAGGGAGGCTCAAAGAACAGATGGGGAAGAGGGAGGCTCAAAGAACAGACGAGGAAGAGGGATGCTCAAAGAACAGATGGGGAAGAGGGAGGCTCAAAGAACAGATGGGGAAGAGGATACTCAAAGAACAGATGGGGAAGAGGGTACTCAAAGAACAGACGAGGAAGAGGGATACTCAAAGAACAGATGAGGAAGAGGGAGGCTCAAAGAACAGACGAGGAAGAGGGAGGCTCAAAGAACAGATGGGGAAGAGGGAGGCTCAAAGAACAGATGGGGAAGAGGGAGGCTCAAAGAACAGATGGGGAAGAGGGAGGCTCAAAGAACAGATGGGGAAGAGGGAGGCTCAAAGAACAGATGGGGAAGAGGGAGGCTCAAAGAACAGATGGGGAAGAGGGAGGCTCAAAGAACAGATGAGGAAGAGGGAGGCTCAAAGAACAGACGGGGAAGAGGGAGGCTCAAAGAAAAGACAGGGAAGAGGATACTCAAAAACTATAGCCACAGCCAAATGGGCATGCCCTAACACAATGTTTAGTACAAAATACACAACATGTGTTTGCAAAATTAATATTATATGAGGGAGTTCAGATTGTCAACCCAACACTGAAATCTTCCACTTCTAGTCATCAGCATTGGAGAAAGAGCAAACAGAAACAATAAAAGCACATGCATATTCACACACGTACAAGCGCAGTTTCCCATGTACGTATGTACATGTACAGTATATGTACATACAGTATGTACGTTTATGCATGCACCTATGCATATGTGCATTCAATAACACACACACACACACACACACACACACACACACACACACACACACACACACACACACACACACACACACACACACACACACACACATGCTCACTCACTTCGGACTAACGTAGACAGACATGACACTCATTGATGTAAGAAGAGAGTGAAATTCACTGTCCAGACTCAACACAAGAACATGCTCAGCTAGCCGCGGTACATTCTTCCTCAGCACACACAACCAGTTTAGAGTTATATCAGCATACAATTTGTTGGAGACTACTAGGATAACAAAGTCCTGCTTGTGCTGTCTCGAGCGAAGCTGAACCATATGCCAGTCGATGTCCTTGATGGTTCTCGACTCTTTGTAGTTCTTGACGGTCACCCGAGGATTGGGAGGGAGATCCCCCTTATTCCACCAATAGTCGCGCGTTTTATTGGCTTCTCTCTTGGTTTCGTTCTTGAGCGTATCGCAGTGCTCTCGCCGCTTTGATGCAATTTGAACGATCTCCGAAGACTTGGTACTAAGGTGTACTGGAGAAGAAGCAGTTGTGTTCGGAGAGGACTGTCCGTCTGCTTCTAACTGCTTGCTCAAACGTAAGAGTGTCTCGGAATCAAATCCTTTAGGTAGGGGAAATTCAAACTGCTCCACTTTCTTTTCTTCACTAGTGACAAGAAAGAGTACAAAAAGGGCAGCTAAGATCACTAAGAATGCTCTGAACAGCACATCACGTCTCCAGGGAGCCATTTTCTCGCCGCAAAGTAAAAGTGAAATTCTTTTCTACGAGAATTGAGTCATTTTTTACAACTCAAGATCCCCTTCTTGCTGCAGGAGCGTCAGCAGTTGGTACGTTTGTCAAAATCGGGCTCCTTGCTCGCAGGGGGACTTGTTGACCGTTGTTGTTATTGAGCAAGTAAATCGAACACGCCCACTTGGTTTCTGGACCATGAATTTCGTTATTGCGTTGGCAACTGCGAACAACAACAAAATGGCAGATTCCAAGGAGGCAACCGAAATTGATGTCGAAGCTCTTCTTAGAGGTAATTCATCTTTCTCTTTTCAAGAATTCGATATAATTGATTGCTTCATAGGTATTTGGTCTACTTTTAAGTTAAATTGAGAATATTTTCCAAGGCCTCTGCCAACTAGTCTGTGTGCTGATTTACCATCAGTGATCATCAGTAATATCTGAGAGTGCATTTTCCTAACAGTATGGGATTACCTTCTGACAACCCTTTCTATTTGTTGTACATTGATGAAATTACTTCAATTCTTTGAGATGATAGTCCTATGTTTATTCTTCATTAACAGAGCATGAAGAAGAGTCTGAAAGTGAAGCTGAGTCTGAGGAAGAAATGGGCTCCAACTTGCAAGTAGCTATTCCTGGTCATATGTCGACTGCCATCAATAACGAAGAAGATGGAAGCTCAGATGAAGAGGAGGGAGAAGAGATGGAAGTCTTGGATCCAAACCACGTACGTTGGTTGGCAGTCTGCTTTCTGTTGGGGAATTTCCCTGTTGTCATGTGAGATTCATCCTCTCCTCCAGCCTCTGATGCAAAGAGTGCAACAAGCTCTGCAGGACCAGTTGACGAGGCAGAATGAGAAACTACAAGTTGAACTGAACGAGAACGTACGTACCTCAATCACAACACTCTACTACCTCAACCACCACAAACAACTACCTCAACCACCCCACACCACTAGCTACCTCAACCACCCCACACCACTACCTCAACCACCACACACTACTACCTCAACCACCCCACACCACTACCTCAACCACCACACACTACCACCTCAACCACCACACACTACTACCTCAACCACCACACACCACTACCTCAACCACCACACACCATTACCTCAACCACCACACACCATTACCTCAACCACCACACACCACTACCTCAACCACCACACACCAGTACCTTAACCACCACACACCACTACCTCAACCCCCACACACCACTACCTCAACCACCACACACCAGTACCTCAACCACCACACACTACTACCTCAACCACCACACACCACTACCTCAACCACCACACACCACAACCTCAACCACCACTCGCTACTGTATATTGTGTTTATAATGATTAGTATGCAGTACTTCTTCTTTGTTTCAAATGCTTTCATACATACACATGAACTCATCTTTGTCCTGTGATTTTGATACCAACACTACGTATGTGGTGTATGGAGGATTTGTAGCTTCACATGCTTGTACGTACGTATGTATTAAGGCTTGCTACACATGAAATATGTACATACGTACTTACATATGTATGACATTGTTGCACAAGTGGACAAATTGATGTACACTCTGCTGCTGTGTTCTCTCATTCTTTACAGTTGGAAACTCTTAAAGCAAAGAAAACAGAGAGAGAAAGCCTCGGTGTGGAGCTTTACGGCCTACAGCAGCAACTGGCTAGACAGCAAATGCTGCTGGAGAAAGAGCAGGACCAGGTGTGTGTGTGTGTGTGTGTGTGTGTGTGTGTGTGTGTGTGTGTGTGTGTGTGTGTGTGTGTGTGTGTCTGTGTGTGTGTGTGTCTGTGTGTGTGTGTGTGTGTGTGTGCGTGTGTGTTTGTGTGTGTGTGTATATGTGTGTGTGTGTGTGTGTGTGTGTGTGTGTGTGTGTGTGTGTGTGTGTGTGTATGTGTGTGTGCAGTGTGTGTGTGTGTGTGTGTGTGTGTGTGTGTGTGTGTGTGTGTGTGTGTGTGTGTGTGTGTACGTATATGTGTATGTGTGTGCATGTGTGTGTGTGCATGTGTGTGTTGTGGCTGTGATAGGCATGGATTCATTCTTTATCAGTCTGGTGTAGCCTCACTACTATGACCCTCCCTCTCCCCTCCCCCTCCTCCCAGGTGAGTGCTCTGCATCAGGTGAGGAATCAGAAGGAGAAAACGCTACAAGATGTGACTGAACTGTACAGAACACTTCAGGAGCAGCTCAAGATCCAGAGGAAGAACAGTGAGTAGGGCGGAAGAAATGTGCTTGGGAGTACTGAAAGTACACCTGAGGCTACTGTTAGTGTGTCCTTGTAGCCACAAACGCACTGCTACTGGTCTGTTGTGTGTTCATGTAAGCTACGTAGTTAGTGTATGAGTAGTGTCTACGTGTCCTACACACTCAAAGACATACTGCTAGTGTGTTTATTTGCAATTTATGTATATACGTACGTACATACGTATACGCAACTTTCCTGTTGGTGTGTATGTACGTATGTACATATGTAGATATGCACCTGAGTTTTTGATATGTACGTACGTACGTACATACATATGTACATACGTATGCGAGCATACTTTTAGTGTTTCTATATGCCCTCAAGTGCATACATACGTACATACTGTGTGTATGTTGGGGGTATCTAACTTTCCCCAACCCTGTAGGTGAGAACTTGAGGAGTGAGGTGGACACTTTGAGGACTAAACTCATGTATGTGACAAGTGCCCATGATACAGTCCGCACTGACATTGCCGTCACTAAGAGAGCCACGGAGAAGGCAACTGTAGACCTTGCTAAAGCACAGGGTGACAAGCAGAAACAGGTGTGTGTGTGTGTGTGTGTGTGTGTGTGTGTGTGTGTGTGTGTGTGTGTGTGTGTGTGTGTGTGTGTGTGTGTGTTTATGTACGTATGTGTGTGTGTGTGTGTGTGTGTGTGTGTGTGTGGTGTGTTTGCATGTGTGCATGCTTGTCTATGTGTATGTACGGACATACATACGTATATACGCACATTCATGCACGCTTACAAATGTATGTATGTACATACGTATGTACGTACCTCCTATCACACCGAAATTGCTCAATGTACAAACATGTACGTACGTATGCATGCACACCTTCCTGTCTATTGTGTCCAAGCACCCCCACCCCCCCCTTGTAGGACTTGTATGTAGACAGGCTGACTGAGGAGGGGCAGAGACTGGAAGAAGATGTTGGACTGTACAAGGTCCAGTGCACAGCTCAGTTGCAGGAGACCAGAGAGGTCAAAGAGGCACTCAGAGAGGCTGCTATGGAGCTGGAGGTCAGTGTTGTCCTACCCTCACACACACTTGGTACATGCATAGCAAACAAGTTGAATGATTTTGTGTGTAATCCACATCAGTACAAACAGTGAACACAGCACCTATGTACGTACATACATATGTACCAACACATTACAGTACATACGTACATACGTACGTATGTATCTCATGTGTATACATACATACGTATGTACAATGTATTGTACCAAAGAAATACATACGTATTTACGTACATATGTCTATACATATTATGTGCATATACATACCTACGTATGTACTCACTAGTTGGGATCAACGTACCTACTTGTGATATGTACGTATGTATGTACATACTATGTACATACGTATGTGTACCATAATTTGTTATCTAAAATGCACACCTTTGTGAAGTACGAATGTCCTGACCTCCTATTGTGTTGTGTGTGTCTGTGTAGATGCTGGAGCTGGAGAAGAAGCAGCTCTACCAGCAGTGGGCCAACAGCCTCCTAGCAATGCAGAGGAGAGATGAGGCCTTCTCTGCCATGAGGACAGCGCTCAGGTCTGGGGTGTACAGGCAGTGTTACTGCATGTGTTTGTGTATGTACGTACAGTACATGCGTATGATATATAACAATTGTACAGTGTATGTACACATACACTGATAGATACGTACGTACGTACGTATGTGTATTTTTATCCATCCATATGTACGTACATACATACATGTGTGTGTACTTGTGAGCATTTAGCAACACATGGGTAATCAGACAGTTCTCTTTTTCCTGCTGGTTTAGAACGAGTAGTGACTCAGACATATGTACATATGTGCGTATGTGGTTGTGTGGTTTATGTGCATGTACTGTACATGTATTATTCTACCCCCCCACCCCCACCCCCACACGTGCACACACACAGTATGCAGAAGGACAAGTCAGTCAGCATGGATACAGAGATCGAGAGCTACAAGAAAGCAGTTCTAAAGGAGCAAGAGAGAAGCGAACAACTCACAGGGATGTTGAGGAAGCTGGAGGCGGACATTGCACATGTGAAGAAGCAGATAGAGACCTCACAGTCTAGGAGGGAGCAGCTGAAGATGGAGTACATGGTCTACACTAGAACTCTGCAGGAGACGGAGCAGGCGCTCAACAAGGCCACTACTGTGAGGGGATGCACACATCAACACAATTCATGTGCAGCTGTGTTTTGCTACGTATGTACGCATATGTACGTATGTGGTTTTGTAGCAGCTGTATTACTGTATGCATATATTATGCATAGTTGACCCTCTTGGGGGGGGAGTGGATAATGATCATACACGTATGTGTGTACATACGTACATAATATGCACACATACGTACGTATGTGTCCTTCTGTGATAGTGTGTACATATGTACGTATGTACATGCATTTCTTCTGTACTGTGTACAGTACTGTGCACCTCCCCATATGTACTTATGTATGTGCGTGTGTACATATACGTATGCATACATACCTACATACATACATACATACAGCCCCTTTGTAGGACTGTACTTACATACGTAACAGTACATTTGTGTCTACGAGCATACTACCAGTATACGCACACATTCATACATACATATGTACTGTACAATAGTAATTCTACATACGAATGTACATGTTTCCTGTAGGACTGTGCGCTGAAGCAGAATGAGCTGAAAGCTTTGAGGACACTGATCGAGAGAGAAGCTCTAGAGAAACACAAACTAGAGGATGCAGTGATGGAGAAGATCCTCTCGCAGTTGACCATGGACAAGGCTACACAACACACCAGGAAGACAATGGAGAAGATGAGACAGAGAGTGAAGCAAGTGGTACGTACGTATGTGTGTGTGTGTGTGTGTGTGTGTGTGTGTGTGTGTGTGTGTGTGTGTGTGTGTGTATGTGTGTGTGTGTGCAGTGTGTGTGTGTGTGCGTGTGTGTGTGTATGTGTGTGTGTGTGCAGTGTGTGTGTGTGTGTGTGTGTGTGTGTGTGTGTGTGTGTGTGTGTGTGTGTGTGTGTGTGGTGTGGTGTGATGTGCAGTGTGTGTGTATGCACATATGTATTTGATGTATACAGTACGTACGTATGTTCATGTGCACTGCTGTACATCTGTACATACATGTACGTATGCATGTATGTGCATGTAGGGTAGAA
>CAUJGJ010000185.1:1089274-1104274 GCA_963170055.1 Halisarca cf. caerulea | reverse complement strand
GTGTGTGTGTGTGTGTGTGTGTGTGTATGTAAGTGTACATGTGTACATACTTTTTTAGTCTGTACACATAACACATTGGACGGACACACACACACAAGTGCAGGTATGCATATACGTACGTACGTACACACCTACACACAAATATGCTACGTGCGATGATGGTTAGCTGCAATGCAGCACTTGTTGAACACAGCTTGTCAGATCCAGTTCAAACCTGCCCGGTGCAGTTGAGCCTTATCTCTGTAGACCAGAATCCTCACTACTGCCGCACTCACTGACCACAAACACAAGTTGCCCAGCAGCTGTAGGTGGGGGGCAGCCACTGAAGTACAGCCTCATACCCTACCGCAGTGAACTGCCAAGTCTGTATAGTGGGTCACGTTAGTTGGTATAAACTAAAATAGTATACTTTCAATTGTTCACAGATTTATCTTTATATGTTATATTTCACACGCACTGCCATTGTTTTAGTCTGTACCCATCTGTCAAGTCTGTATAGTGGGTAATTTAATTACTGTGTACTTTCTCATGGTCACAGATAAATTGTCCAACTTTTAAATTTCCCATGCACTGCTGTTTAGTCTATACCAACGCTGTACGTGTAGAAGCTGGGCTCACAGTTTCTGTTGCCATACTCACCCAGCAGTCGTGATGGCTTGTTGGAGGAGTACTGCACATACACATACGTACAGTCTTCTGGACAGCAAGTACTCCTCGCATTTACAAGCATACATACATACAGTACAGCATGTACGTATGTACACGTGTACTTCACAGAATGGATTGGTTCTTCTGATAGTAAGTACTTACAGTACATGGCCCTTGATCATACTATACCCAATACGACTCACTTACTTACATGGATGCATGCGTGTACTGTACATACGTACAGTCAGACCTCACTTATCCCCACACATCCGTTCTGGATGAGATTGTGAATAAAGTGAGGGAACTGGATAATGAGGGAGCAGTAGTATAGTGTAAAGTAGGATTATTACAGATTTGTTCCAATAAAAACCACTCCAGAAGGTGAGGGAACTGGATATCTGAGGTGCGGATAAGTGAGGTCTCACTGTGCGTACATACGCAGGTACACATGTGCATGCCTGCCAATACACGCTCTTTGTCTCATACATGTATGTATGTATATTGTATATTGATACGCCTCTTATTGCCTGTGGTTGGGTAACTTCCTTTGTGTAAGGTCAACTCAAGCTTCACTGGCAATTGAATGTATGTAATCTAATATGTGTGGCTAATTGGTGTGATGTAGTGTGGATGGGATGTTGTGTATGTGTTACACTAATTGAACTCATTCACGTGTGTACATGCATGATACAGTACACGGGTTTACACACATGCACATACACAGTGCACACACATGTATGCGCGCGCACACACACACACACACACACACATTATGCTCATCAGTTCTTGTGTGCTTTATGTGTAGAACTTCAATGAGATCCTGGCCTACCAACAAAGGGTGAAGCACCTCCAGTCAGCCAAGGATGGGCACTATCGGATGAGTATCCCCGCCCACCAAGAGAGGGAGGCGGAGCTCCAGAGACAACAGGAACGACTCTACACTTTGCTATCCATCTCAGACCGGCTGGCCGAGGACTTCCCCCATGCTGGACCAGCATTGCGTAAGGTCCATCATCTTGCTCAGTGGAAGATGACAGAGCTGGAAAGAACTAGAAGTGGAATGAGGACTCCTTCAGAGAGGAGTGTTGAGCTAGCCTAACCTCCTGAATGTGATGATATCTCATCTGTGACATCACATGCATCTCCCCTTCATGTGTGGGTGTGTACTTCCTGTTTGTACAACTTTACTTCATCTTCCCAGTACTGAACTCACTGTTCACAACTGTTTCTGTATATCTACTTCCTGTTTCTGTAAGTGTACTTCCTGTTTATGTATATTGATCTGCTTCCTGTTTATGTATATTGATCTACTTCCTGTTTCTGTAAGACCACTTGCTCTGATCTACTATGTACCGACATACATATACCCCAACTGGTCCTAGTCTGTACATATACCCCAACTGGTCCTAGTCTGTACATATACCCCAACTGGTCGTAGTCTGTACATGGAATTGCTTCCTTTGCATGTACCGTATGTCCTGTAACCTATGCAGGGTCTAGTATTAGCAGTTTTTGTGGATTGGAGGCCTCCTGCAATCATTTATATGAACCTACAGAAATCGTGACAAGGATTTTGTACAATGAAAAGATACGGTCATCCTCGAATGAAAATTACTAAAATCGAAGGTCCATGAAAGCTCTATCCTGTGGTAATTTTAGCGAGCGCATGTGGTGTATTCAGTAATTATTATGTAAACTTACTAGTATTATTATGTACTAGGTACAGTACAGTATAATAATATTATGTACAAGTGTAATGTATGCATAATATATACTATGTACTACTGTATGTATGTATACTGTTAATATTTTGTGTATAGTGAAATCTGTGGTGGGGAGTGACCACCCCTTGCCACCCTCTGGCCGCCCACTGTCCTCCCACTGGCCTCCCCCTAACCACCTGCTGTCCAGGTGCATTGTGTGGGAAGACCGCAGTATTGATTTCCGAGCCATGTTGTCTACTTCTGGTGACCAGTTTAGTCTAATCATCACTTGACTGGATTTCTTCAGTCCTACGTCATCATGCTGAGTGGTTGCTATGACTACAGCCTGAGGTTACCATGGTTTTGTAATTGATGTCTGTATCACATTTGATATACGTTTGATTCACAAATTTGGTTTGTCTATGGGTTCAGTGAATCACGCTTTTCGTATCTCATGTAACTTTAGTATTATTACGATTTGTTAGTATTTATCATTGCAGATTTACACACACACACACACACACACACACACACACACACACACACACACACACACACACACACACACACACACACATACACACACACACACACACACACACACACACACATGCACGTACACACACACACACACACACACACACACACACACACACACACACACACACACACACACACACACAGACACACAGGTGGGCTGTCCTATGTATATTATGCGCACATGCAATTATTCATTGTGTCCATATATTATGTTAAAGGGGTGTGTGTGGGGGGGGGGGCTGATAATCAGCACAAAGGTACATGTATTTGGGTGTATGCATATGTATATATGACATACAGATATACTGTATCTCTGAATACATGTGCATGAGTTTGGAGGCTCTTTTGTTATTCAGAATAAGTAGAGATTGTAATCAGCATGCCATGGACACTGTGCATGTACAGGTTTCCTGCTGTGCCCTGCATCCTGGCATTGCAGACCCCAGTCTCGTTCCCAGCCCCACTCCTGCCCGCCATTTTATTCCTGGTGAGAATAAAATGGTGAGTGGAAGTGGGGCTTGGAATGAGACTATGTGGACCCCAAGCTTTCTGTATGACGTAATTCTTTGGTCCGACTATGGAATTGTGTCATGAATGTGTAGGAAGGGGTACAGTACATCAGGGAGGCCAGACTATAGCTGCACCCAGCATCACTGAGAACGGGTATAATAAACATAATTGTAGTACGTGTGTATGTGTGTATTGTACATATAAAGGTCAACATGTTTTCTACTGTATGTATGTATGTCTACTAATATACCCACAGCATGATGTGCATATGATGTTGTGATGACACATAATATGCAATTTAGTTCATGTTGACATGGTTTTGAATCAAGATGGCTTGGATGCCGTAGATATGGGGTCCACCTGTGGATGGGTGAAGGCTTACTTTGCTTGCTAGATCTAATGTGCTCACACACACACACACACACACACACACACACACACACACACACACACACACACACACACACACACACACACTCATGCATGCACATACACACACTCATGCAAGCGCGCACACACACACACACACACACACACACACACACACACACACACACACACATTCACACACACACGCACGCGCGCACGATCACCTCCACTCCAGTTCTGTATATCATGTGATTGAATTGACAATGGCAAGGTCTACCATATAGGTACACATGGGGGGTCATAGGGTCTGTCAGATCTCCCAAAAAGGCTTCAAATTATACGACATGCATTTCACATGTTGACCATGTAACCTGTTCCCGGCCCATTGTGTAGTATAGGGATGGATATATGCATGTATGTGCAACATGGACTGCAAGTATATACGCGTGGGGAGGGAGAGAGCTTACAAAACACTAAAATGGCTGCAGCTAGTGATTTCTCACACACCTGTTCATACCGCAGCGCAAATGTCACTTCTTCTGTGCACGGAATGCCAACAGATACCATGTCAGTGTATATAAGCAGAGCATTAACTGCACACACACGCATCCTACAGATGCCAGCTACCTAAAGGTGTGACCACTACAGCTATCCTGTGACAGTGAAGATTCACTCTTATCTCAAATTTCCCCCAAAGTATGTTCTATAATTGATATCCAATTGGGACAGGGGGTGTGTGAGGAACATTGGTCAGTCACATTTGATTAAATTCATAGCTGTCTGCAGTTGTATGGCTTACAGGAAGTAAACAAAAGAGTGTGGCGTGGTATAAATTGCCCTGCCCCACCCTGTAGCAGGATGCTGGCCGTGTGCAGATATCAAGAGGCAAAACTGACTGAAGAAAACTTGAAGAAGACGACACTGTTATCTACCAATACGAAGGAAAGAGGCAAATAGAGCTGAAATGGGATCTAGAGCCATGTTGGGTCTTGTGTTGGCAATGATGGTCTCTCCCCTGTCCTTGGTGTTGGGGCACTACAGACTGAACCCTAGACTTGAGAGTGAGTGATTGCTGCTGTCGTGTTTACAATGGTGTGTGCATGTGTGTGTGTGTGTGTGTGTGTGTGTGTGTGTGTGTGCGTGTGTGTGTGTGTGTGTGTACAGTATTACTAAAGTGCCTACATACACCACAACACACTTCTTGCAATTGGCCACCACTCCCACCAGTTATCATCTCACGTAGCCCAGACCACTTCCCACTCCTTATTAATATGATGACACAGGCCAGTGACGTCATACATAGTCACCAATAATGGAGGCAGAATAGCTGTCTGGGCTATGCAAGACCAGCCACCAGCTAGCACTCACTTCTGTTACATGCAACTTATTGTTGCTCAGATCAAACTCAACAGAACTCATCACAAGTTGAAGCTGAATGAGTCTCCATGAATGATATTACAGTGAATTCTCATTAGTCCACCACGTTATCCGCCTAACTCCATGAATTGATTGAAAAGACTGCACTTTGATCAGGACAATCCGCCAAACTCATTAATCCACCCAACAAACTGTAGCGGATTAACAAGAATTCACTGTTTTAAACATCTCACCCTGACCTTCTTTACAGGTCAAGAGATTACACTGCATGGTTCAAGCAAAGTGTACATTTTCTAAAGCCAGAGCAATGTGTTGTGTGTAGCTCACATTCTGCCAAACTGCACAGACACACCTACACATGTAGCAAAGGATCAACAGCCATTAATTCTCACATGTCACCATTCAGTAGTGCATATACCTCCACACACATAGTCACGTCTGCTGCATAAGTCAACCCTCGTATGTATTGTTTCCTCTTGCTATATGCTTGCCTAGAATAATGTGCTCAGTTTTCTGTGCACTCAATTTTCTGTGTACCCACACTTCCTGTGTACTTTAATTTCCTGTATATTCTAACTTCCTGTGTGCTCTCACTTCCTGTGAGCTCATATTTCGTCCATAATAGCATTCCTTGTTTGCTTGCTTTCCCGTGCGTTCACCGGAAACTCCAGATCCTATGCTCAACTGTGTGTATGTGTACTGCGTATATCCTGTCGCACACACACAATACAATGCTGGCAAAATATAATAG
This sequence comes from Halisarca cf. caerulea, assembly GCA_963170055.1. Taxonomy (NCBI): domain Eukaryota; kingdom Metazoa; phylum Porifera; class Demospongiae; order Chondrillida; family Halisarcidae; genus Halisarca; species Halisarca cf. caerulea. Next base: position 1,098,376 of record CAUJGJ010000185.1, on the reverse strand, counting down.
TGAATAACTTTCAGGTGTATAGCTACTTTATGATATCAAGTGATCCATTAATTGTGTATTGCATTTTTCTATTGTAAAGTTGTGTTTGAATATATATGTCTTATGGTGTGTTGTAGACAGTACTATATGAAAAAGATGTGTATTTGCTATCTACGCACATGCACACCTTCCCCTCCCCTTCCTCCCTGCAGCCCTGCCGAGGGACTGCTCCCACCTGGGTGAGGAAGTGGTTAACATCAACAAACCCCAGTCTGGAGTCTACCTTGTGGACCCCGACGGTCGTGGTGCATTCGACGTCTTCTGCCGCTTTCGGAAGGGCAAGGGCTACACTATCTTCCAGAGGAGAATGAACGGAGAAGAAAACTTCAACCGAACATGGACAGAGTATGCTCTCGGATTTGGTGACCTCGACGGAGAGCATTGGTTAGGGCTGGAACGTGTACACAGGCTCACGCAGAACGCTTTCAGATGTAACCTCTCTGAGCTTCACGTCACTCTACGAGGATTCACAGGGGAGACTTTTATGGCCACTTACCACTACTTCAAGGTCCTTGGGGAGAACCAGAACTACAGGGTGTTCACATCCGGGTACAAAGGCAATGCTGGTGATTCATTCATCAAGGATAAGGGTAACAGATGGACATCGAACGAGATGCAGTTCACGACATGCGACAAGGACAACGACAAGGACCAGAAGCATAACTGTGCCCTGCGCTACGGCGGCGGGTGGTGGTACAATAAGTGCTACTACGCTAATTTGAACGGTCTCTATGACGACAACAGCAATTCGACTGATTGGCTGGGAATATTGTGGTCACCAGCCAATGGAAAGCTGTCGTTTGAATGGTCAGAGATGGCCATCTACACAGAGGAGTAGACTGCTGGGATTGATTGTTACTGAACCAGGCTGAACTTTTGCTTGTGTCACACTCATGTAACACCCACACACATACACCCACACCCACACACCCACACATGTACACACGCTCGATACACATGTACTCATATACACATACACATACACACACACACACACACACACACACACACATATCCCATGCACTGCCACACAGCCAACTATGCATGTACACCACACCCCAACTTCACTCTCATCTTAACTGCGCAGCGCCAGTGCTATATTACAGCTGCCAAAACATTATATTGTGTGTGTGCAGACCTTTGCCCTTTTCCAGTTGTACAGCTGAACTATGATCCACTATAACTGTGTGTAGTTACAGTATTTTTATAGCTTGTGTACACATGGGTACATCATAATAATTATAATTAAGTCTATAATATTATATTATTATAATTATATATTAAAAAAATAAGTACTATATAGTAATAACTGCATATTATGTGTGTCAGATCGAGTCTTATGTATGTAGCTTTATAAGAATCTTATTCTACCATTCAGCGTGCACATAATATATATGTGATTAATTGTATACTTGTACCGATTATTATTACACCGTGGATGGATTACATGTGTGCTCGTACAGCTTTGAGCATGCAATTGTTATAGGACAATTAAATCAGGAAACGTACGGACGTAATGAAAAGTACCACCTACACCAATTGAGAGCACAATGATTCCACGTCAGAGTACAGTCTGACTACTCCGTCCCTACAAGTGGTCCATATGCTCCCCATGTGTGAACGAACAGCCGTGACACGGTCGCTCTGAGGGCCGGTCAACTTGACCAGGGTAGAGACATCTGGAAGCTGTGTGTCCCAGACAAAACAACTCCCATCGGCTAGACGTAAAAACAATAGAAGAATTCCAAAATGAAAGTGAAGTTTCAGCATGTTGGCAGACACTCCAACATGCAGATAGAAGAGTTGTATGCATAGGTCTGTCTAGCGTGATCAAACTACCTTATATGGAGGTATTTTTCAGGAGCAAAATTTTCATAGATGCTAAAAATTTGGATTCTATTCACGGTAAAAAATGCATGCTGCAAGCTAGATGGATATTACAACTTGCGCAGTAATACTGTAACTTTTGTGATTGTTATAAAAAATAAATAATAATAATTGCGTGCATGGCTCCCTTCCCAACCACAAAAAACATGATTTGTACTCCTTGAAAAACACCTCCCAGATGGCACTACGTGGAGGTTCACTCAGCAGCAAAACAAGTTCCAATGCTTGAGGGTCAATATATAAACTATCAAAAGCATACACTTACGACTATGGCTGCTCAACTACTGTGTCATGCAATGTGTTAGCAAGTGTGTATTAGAATAAATACTACATAATATATGCATGTATAATATCACCTGTTGCCATGATACACTTCCTGCTTTCAGCCATTTGTAAGGAAGTGACCTCAGATGATGTAATCAGTGTTCTGATTGGCTGTCGGGTGTTTCGAAGGTCAACGTCCACCACCTCTCCCTTGTCAGTACCGACTATCACTCCAGTCTCTCCAGTGAAGACAGAAGTTGTCAACCCATTGGTGAATTGCTTTAGAAACACCTGTACATCATTGCACATATGTTGGCTTGTAAGATGTGTGTGTGTGTGTGTGTGTGTTGTGCGTATGTGTGTTGTGTGTATGTAGTGTGTGTGCGTGTGTGTGTGTGTGCGTGTGTGTGCGTGGGTGGGTGTGCACGCATATGTATGAATGCAATACAGTGGAACCCCTCTAATCCAGCCCCCTGAATTGGGGACACCCCTCTAATGTGGACACATACCACTGGAACCGAATCTTCCACTATAATAAGCCACAGTACATCTCCAACCCCTGAAAGGAGGACACCTCAATAGTCAGGACAGTGCTTTCAGGTCCCAATGTGTCCGGATTAGAGGGGTTCCACTGTATTCAAGCATAATCACAAATACATACGTACACACACACACACACACACACACACACACTCACACACACACACACACACACACACACACACACACACACCTCACTCCCGTCCCTCATGTCAACTACACTGAGTGTCCCCTTATCACTGGTCACTGCCAATACTTTACCAGCTACACCAAACTCATCACCTGCACATGACAGACCATAAAGTGTGGTACAGGAAGAATGGAACAGCAGCACACAACTACAGTGAATTCTCGTTAATCTGGGTCGTTAATCTCATTTCTGGGTGCCACTTACAGTAGCCTCTGGCTAAAGGTTCCTCGAGTTAAATAAGAATACCCTATAATCTGCCACAATTCGTTTTGGAAAATTTGGGTAGATTAATCAGTTTGGCGGATCATCCAAATCAATACGCAGCCTTTTCAATCAATTCCTGCACAAAATTAAAGGTGGATAACAGGGTTTGGTGGATAAAGAGGTGGCAAATAAACGAGAATTCACTGAAATGTATTGTAGCAACTGATTCAGAAGTGAAAGCATTCCCCGTGCAGATAAGAAATTCCACAGCAAGTTGAAGACATACAGCTGAGCATTGGCTGAGAGCCTAGTTTAGTAGCCTCTTGGTTCAAGGCATCCCGAGCCTCTTGGTTCAAGGCATCACGAGAATTGAAATTTCTGCAATGGTAATCAGATCCGGACTAATGAATATATTCACGGTTGGCAGAATTTACTGAGAGAGTTTTAGTAGTTTGGGACCACTTGACTTACCACAGTGAGAAATCCCTTTGAATGTCTCCGTCTTCAATAAGATCACTGAAGCACATACGTACATATGTTATATGAGAGCTCAATGGGCTCGGATTGCAAGGACAGAGTCAGTTAACACAACAATACAGAAAATACAGTGGAATCTCCGAATAAAAGACACTTTGGGACAATCATTTTGTCCTTTGTAAGGAAGGTGTCCTTAATTGGGAAGTCAAAAATGTATTGAAACTATAGGGAGAAAATATTTTGGGTTCTCAAGCTGTGTCCTTTGTAGAGAGATTGTCCTTATTTCAGAGTGTCCACTATTGGAGATTCCACTGTACACGAACATTGTTTCACAAAAAGTCACAAATGACTCTCTTTAATTAACATCCTTATTTTCAGCCCATGAACTGCTTCAGACGACACAATTATATGTGAATATTCATTGTTTCAATTGGTGTGGTCCAGTTGTGACTGGTATTCCTCACCTTGATCTCCACCCACACTTGAAGCCATCGAACTCTGCATACAACAGCATGATGTAATAGGGGAATCCCCTTCCAGAAGGGTCCGCAGACAGCGACCACTCCCACATTCCCACAAACGAGCACTTCCATCACTGGACACAGCTAAGGAAGGTGAGGGGAGGAAGTTGGGAGGGGTGAGGAGAGTGAGGGGAGAGGATGGGAGGGGTGAGGAGAGTGAGGAAGTGAGTGGGGAGGGGCGAGGAGAGTGAGGAGAGGTGAGAGTGGGGAGCAATGAGGAGAGTGAGGAGAGGTGAGGAGAGTGAGGGGAGAGGATGGGAGGGGTGAGGAGAGTGAGGAAGTGAGTGGGGAGGGGCGAGGAGAGTGAGGAGTGGTGAGAGTGGGGAGGAGTGAGGAGAGTGAGGGACGGTGAGAGTGGGGAGGAGTGAGGAGAGTGAGGAGAGGTGAGGAGAGTGAGGGAAGGTGAGAGTGGTGAGGGGGAGGAGAGTGAGGAGAGGTAAGAGTGGGGAGGGGTGAGGAGAGTGAGGGAAGGTGAGAGTTGGGAGGGGCAAGAGTGGGGAGGGGTGAGGAGAGGTAAGAGTGAGGAGGGATGAGGAGAGTGAGGGAAGTGAGAGTGGGGAGGGGTGAGGAGAGTGAGGAGAGGTGAGGAGAGTGAGGGAAGGTGAGAGTGGGGAGGGGCAAAGGAAGTGATAAAAAATGGAGGAGTGAGGGCGTAGGGGTGGAGATGATAGGGAGGTGTGAGGGAAGTAATCGGAGAGGACAATAGAAGTGAGTGGGAGAGAAGGAGAGTGAGGGAGGGGAGGGTTTGAGATTCAACTTACACACAAAATTCCGTCCTTTATCAATCATTGTGGTATCATTTATACCTGTACAAATGCCATAATAACAATATAAACCAGTACATAATAACAATAGTCTCAACCCATACATCCATCACCCCAAGCCATTTGTATTGAGATTCATTACATCAAGTTAACAGCCAACAAAGGGCAATGGAAGAACACACAGTGACACACAGCCACATGTACGTAGTTGGATCGTATGTCATGCATATAATGATCGACATTAATATCGTAATAATATTAAATGATAACCAGTCGAGCGAGGAGCCCATCAACCACACACTTGTAGTGATTCATCAAACGATAATTTGACAATAATCGAGTAATGATGCGATATAATCTGACAAACAAGAAGCCCACAACTTGATGTAGCTAACATTCTAACATCCTTAATCTGACAGTATCGTATACGATAATGTAATAATTAATCAAATTGCGTGAATCAAGTTAAGATAATTTCGTGCATAAAGACATATTAAAACCAGATATCAGCCAATCAAGCACCAGCCGGTCCACCTGGACTGCCTGGAGCACGGCATATGGAAGACTGTGTGTTGAATGACTATCACAACATTCTGGATTATATGGATGTTAATGCTATAGTGAACATATGTGTGCAGCACACACACACACACACACACACACACACACACACACACACACACACACACACACACACACACACGCACGCACGCACGCACGCACACACACGCACGCACGCACACACACACACACACACACTGTACATACACACTCGTAGGCAGGCACACACAGACATATGCACACACAGACACAGACACACACACACACACACACACACACACACACACACACACACACACAAGTACACATGCTCACAGACACACAGACACACACATACACACACAGACACACACACACACAAACATACACACACACACACACACACACACACAGACACACACACAGACACACACACACACACACACACACACACACACAGATATTTACCTTGAGTGTGTCCTACGAAAGTCCTCGGACAAGACCCATCTTGAGCCGACCATATCTTCAGTCTAAAGTCTGCTCCTCCAGTCAGTACAACCACTCCAGACGGAAAGAAACGACAGGTGTTGACATCACTATAGTGACCCTCTAAAGTACGCTGTATCCAAGGAAACAATTACATATCCATACTGATACAACAATATTGCGTAATTGGGCACATGCAGACTATGTGGAAAGACATATACACACAAGCACATACCGTGTTACATGAATACATGCACTCAAGTACACACACACACACACACACACACACACACACACAAACAAAAAAAAACATACACACACACACACACACACACACACACACACACACACACACACACACACACACGCACACACACACACTCTTATCTGTCCATTCTCTGTATCCCAAACCCAGGCCTGCCCGTCCACTGAGGCCACCACTCCCAGCCCTCCACTGGGAGAAATGTCGAGATCAGTTAACTGCAGCAGTTTAGAACGAAAAAAAACAACATAAATATACACCCTTTAAATCCCCGCAAGTCTCCCAAAACCCTCAAAGTCCCTCAAAAGCTCCAGGTCATTCAAAATCCATCAAAAGCTCCGGGTCATTCAAAATGCCCCCAAATTTTTCAGCTCCCTCCAAATCACTTTTTCCCTACAATCCATCACTATTCTCCCTCCAAACTCCTCTAAGTCTTTCAAATTTTCATAACTTCTTCAACCCCCTAAAAATTCCCCCCTGCATGATGTCTAATTTCTTCAGCCTCCTCCAACTCCTACCAGCACTCACTGTTTTGTTGTGAAGTCTAAAGCTCTTTGATGGTGAGACAAAAACACCATTTGTTCCCATAGATTTATGAGCAACTTTGATCATGTTCTACATAAGGAAAAGGCATAATATGAAAACACACACACAAGTATACGCATACACACACACACACACACACACACACACACACACACACACACACACACACACACACACACACACACATACACACACACACACACACACACACACACACACACACACACACACACACACAAACACACAAACACACACAAACACACGCACACACACACACACACACACACACACACACACACACACACACACACCACACACACACACACACACACCGTACATGCACATACTAACCTCACTCTTCCACACAATCTCAAATTGGCTTTCTTCTCGAACTATCCCTTCATTGGGTCGTAGGTAGAGGTGGCCATGGATACTCTCCCTCCCTAAACAGTAACCATAGAGTAGAGTGGGAGAGACATTAACAAGTTGGGGATTATACACCCACAAAATTCACAACCTAAACTTGATAAAGAAATTAATGTGTTTGTATTTGTTAGTGATCAAACTAAACAGTGTCTGACACTAATAAAGAGAAAATTTAAAATTGATTATATAAAGTTTCATTCATTTGAAGTCATTACACCATCTAGTTCTTGCCATGATTGCACGTAGTCATCGCAGGAGGAACAGTCCGGCTATATGCACGACTATGCAACGTGCTCACGAGTTTCAGCAGACATGCACCATGAAAGATAACCGTAACCATTTACATTGCAGGCCTGTGTGCATTAGTGTAATATGCACATGTGACTTGATAATCACTCTGCTATTGTGAACCGTACTTTGTGTTCAAACTCACCAATTCTCCTCAGGCTTGCCCATATTTTCCTGTCTCCTTCCCTGAAAGGGGGGGAAATCCAGATTTACTTCACAGATAAATGACGAGGAGCATAACAAGCTGTTGCCATGAATACAAAGCAGGGCACCGTAGTGTTCATACAGACGTGTGCAACGTGAACAGTGTGTATGTGGGTCTGCTGACCTGCAGGCAGTGCTCCAGTCGTGCTGAATGTCCAAGTGCGCGAAAGTTCTCGTCTCCATTACTGAATAAAGGGGAAGTCCCGGGATTTAACGCCCCTAGGCAGTAAGAGCAACAAAATGGCCACCGTCGAGACGACCAAGGAATCGCGTGCTGCTAATTTTTCCATGCAGCTAGAAGAGATAGAATTGTTAGAGTCAATGTACAGTGAAGAGTTTAAAGTTGAAGACCAAACTGCACTGCTCATGTTACGAACTTACGTTAACGGAACCGGGAACGAATTCCCCAAGTCTCTCACACTCAGTGCCCGGCTAAATGTAGACTCTATACCGGATAACTTCCCACACGACGACGAGGACGAAGATTCCGGCGATGAGCGCCAAGTATCCACATTAGCAACAGAAACACATAAAGTCGAAGTATTCTTCCACCTGACTCCAACCTACCCCTGTGAATCCCCCCAAATCAATATTCGGAGCAACGAGCTCACGCGACACACCCATGACGTCATCAATGACGACGTGAAGGACTTTCTATCCGAGACCATTGAGCCAGGTGAATCATGTCTCATGCAAGCCATACAGTGGGTGGTCGAGAACGGAGGGAGATATTTTCCCGTGTGTGTTAAACAGGGAGTGGGAAAGGACGAATGTGACGGAAGTAAGTTCTGCCGAATGTGGTTGTACATGCATCACATCTACAGTAAGACCAAAAGGAGGAACATACTCCAGTTGGCAAAGGAGTACAACCTCTCAGGGTTCTGTCTCCCGGGGAAACCGGGTGTGGTGTGCGTAGAAGGGACTGCCCACACCACTACGGAGTACTATCTTATCCTTAGAAGTTGGAATTGGAAGTCGATCACTTGTCGGAAGCGTGAGGTGGAGGATATCCCTGTGGGAGGGTCCATTGAGGCATTTTGTCACATTGAAGGTTTTCGGGAGCTGTCTTTTGACACACATGGCCATCGTTCCAACCACATGGACATGGGACAATTCAGGACGTACTTGGAGCAGCATAAGTTGGAATATGCATTCAAGTTTTTATTTGGCATCGAAACAGAATTAGTAAGTAACAAATGAAACAATTCTTACTTCTGGCAAATTTGCCCATAGTTAAGAATTTTTATTGTTATTATTAAATTATTTTATATATAACTTTATTGAGTTATATATATAGTGACACAGATTCTAATTTAGTGCCAGTTAATGGCTTGAGGTTCATGTAGATGGGTTTCAGCCCTTGCTTCGAAGGTTTGATCTCTTCAATTAGAGCCTTCTGATTGAGAGGCAACTCCTGTGAGGGATAACAAGTGGGAGACTGAAACTTGGGACTAGTGGGAGGAT
>CAUJGJ010000185.1:1081774-1084274 GCA_963170055.1 Halisarca cf. caerulea | reverse complement strand
TCGTAAGATGGGTTCCTCTATAATTATAAATTCTTATATGCACATGAAGATCAGCTTCACATATACACATACCACCTGCACTATACCTTTGCACATATCACCTAACTGTGTACGGACTACCTGCGTACAGATCACCTGTGTAAAGTTCACCTGTGTACAGATCACCTGTGTACAGATCACCTGTGTACAGACCACCTGTGTACAGATCACCTGTGTACAGACCACCTGTGTACAGATCACCTGTGTACAAACCACCTGTGTACAGATCACCTGTGTACAGACCACCTGTGTACAGACCACCTGTGTTCAGATCACCTGTGTACAGATCACAATGTCCCAAACTCTATACCTTTATTCCACTTGTCTGCTGTTTCTTGCACTGAATCGTGATTCTGCCGCTTTCCTCAGATATAAGTATATAATACTATTACTCTGACCATCACAAGCTTGAGATCTCTATATGCATGATAATCACTTCACGGCAGGTATTGATATATATATAATGTTATCCTGCTGAATGTTATTCCTGCGCCTCATGATAGGGAAAACTAAAAATGAGTCCATTTCAATTCAACTGTACACAATAGAGCAGTTCATTTGATAGTGAGATTTGCTGAAAATGAAAACAAAGTTATTGTAAACCTCAATCCTTCTTCCGGAGATAACAGTGCTCACACTCTGTTGGGAATTACATGCATGTCATGTGAATAAAAATAAAAAAATGGCTGTCAGTGCATATAGCCGAGATCATAGGTCAAATGTATTGCATGTATGAGTAGGTCGAGTCTCTCGAGTGCAGTCCACAATCATCTTCCACCATGCACTGTAAGGATGAGAACAGGTGCAACAGTGAATACAATTCGCCACATACAGTACAGCTGCATTGTTTGTACAGCATATGTATTTTTACTGCAGATGCGTGCTTCATAGGTGCGTGCTTCATAGGTGTGTGCTTCATAGGATGATGTAATAGCTAAACAGTGCAATGTTGTGTGTGGGGTCTTGGATGGGAAGAGTTGCATGTATTATAGTATGTGCGTGCGTTCGATCTCACTTGATAGCAAGGATTTGGGATCATTTCAATGTTGATGTCATCTTGTGAAGGAGTGTGACAAGGGGGTAGCTACAGCAATGCATAATGTAAAATTGGAGGATTTGATAATACAGAACAAATTTAACTGTAATTAGTAAATAATAACTATATAATCCAGAGTTATGTACACACCACAGAAATGATACAGAAAGTAACATAGTAATTTGATACTAGCGAGCCTAATTGAAGCTCAAGCCAGCAAGTGACATGAAGAATATTTACTTTCATAAAAGTAGGTAATTTAGGCAAAAAACTTCTATGACCATCATATACCTGTTACATAGTATGCACATCATGGGAGCACATGCACATGCACATGGGTGCACATGCACATGCATGGATGGGAGCACATGCACATGGGTGCACATGCACATGGGAGCACATGCACATGTATGCATGGGAGCACATGCACATATGGGAGCACATGCACATGGGAGCACATGTAGTGTATATGAAGTACTCACATTTGATGTAGAGATGTCCTCATATATATGATCGATGTCTTCATCAATGTCTTCTGAAATTGAGCCCAATGTTGGTAGAGCCTAGAGTGATGGAGGTGCATGTACATACTTTTGTTTGGTTAACATAACATGTCAAGTACTCAGCATACAAGTAAACATGTACACTAGTCTTGTGTGTGCAAGGGCAGATACTGTATTTCTAGTCTCGTACCCAGACCACTCTCGCCGCCCTTCCGCGTGTGTGCGGACATTTGGGCTGCATGCATGGGGACGAGACTACTGTATTTCCCAGCTTGCAGTGCGGGAGATCGCATGAGTCTAGGGTGCAATATACCGTAGAGCGGGAAATTTTCGCGGCATAAATTTTCGCGAATCGAAGTAAAATGTAATTTTCGCGAGTTTTATTTTCGCGATGTGAAGATTTTTATTTGCGTTTTGTTACGTTTCAAGTCGTTTGCGTCCATTTCTAGACCATTTCAAGTTCGGAGCGTGCTTTTCGCTGAGTTTAACGCTCCATTCCTTAGAGAATCTTGTTACAGCATGCTGTTTTCCCGACTTTAGTGCGCATCTGTCGAAATTTTCGCAGTTAAAGTTTCGCGAATCCGTACAATTCGCGAATATAGCGAAAATATTACCTCGCGAAAATTTCCCGCTCTACGGTAAGTGATTATATATAGTGTGTACTCTATCACTGCACTTTCATGTGTGTTGTTTTGAATTTGCAATTGGTCTCCACGCATGCATGCATGAATCATTAATCAATGAATCATTAATCAATTAATCAATTAATCAATAATTAATTAATCAGTAATCAATGAAACATTAATGGCCTAACGTCCAACAGGGTTGTAGAAGCAGTGCAGTGGATCGGGTGGTTTGTTTAGGTGTATATGGAAGCTCGAGTATCAGTGCTGCATGCAAGTATGGATTATGTGCACTCACT
>CAUJGJ010000185.1:1064274-1069274 GCA_963170055.1 Halisarca cf. caerulea | reverse complement strand
TAGTGATTTTCCTTGTAAATTGATACACCTCTGCTTACGGTTTTCAGTTCACTCAAGTACAGCTTATGTCCCTTCACCTTGTCAGTTGAGTTATGACTGATGACTATGTGACCACATGCCATGCTAGCAGGGCTTCACTGGGGAGGGGGGACTTTACATGCCTCCATCACAACACTTTGGATTTCAGGGATAGTGTGGCTCATAGTTATACCTGTTGCCTCTCCCTCCCCCCACCCCCCCTCCAACCTTATGTAGTAGGGAATATTCATTCTTCTATCTACTTGTCAGTGTTGTCAGGGCTTAGTGGTATATAGCTAGGAACAAGTCTACTCCATGTTATTGACAGTGCTCATGGGTCTATAGGGGCAAGTCTACTCCATGTTATTGACAGTGCTCATGGGTCTATAGGGACAAGTCTACTCCATGTTATTGACAGTGCTCATGGGTCTATAGGGACAAGTCTACTCCATGTTATTGACAGTGCTCATGGGTCTATAGGGACAAGTCTACTCCATGTTATTGACAGTGCTCATGGGTCTATAGGGACAAGTCTACTCCATGTTATTGACAGTGCTCATGGGTCTATAGGGACAAGTCTACTCCATGTTATTGACAGTGCTCATGGGTCTATAGGGACAAGTCTACTCCATGTTATTGACAGTGCTCATGGGTCTATAGGGACAAGTCTACTCCATGTTATTGACAGTGCTCATGGGTCTATAGGGACAAGTCTACTCCATGTTATTGACAGTGCTCATGGGTCTATAGGGACAAGTCTACTCCATGTTATTGACAGTGCTCATGGGTCTATAGGGACAAGTCTACTCCATGTTATTGACAGTGCTCATGGGTCTATAGGGACAAGACAAATCCTCGACATTCGAAAGTAAACAACATCATCAACAAGTTACTGCATTATTTCAGGGATTTCCAAGGGGGGACTTTCCCTGTGGTACACTACTGTAACTATGCCAAAAATTTCTGCACAGTTTTATGCTAAGTTCATTCTGTTGTCCCTTGTCATTATGGATATGAATACTATGCTAACGCTGCGTTGTGATCACAATGTCACAAGTTAAGTTATTATATACATGTGCTTACTTATGTCGATTGAAGATATCCACTTACATTTTGTTTAACGTTTGCATGTGAAGACATGGTAGATTTGTTGGTAGTCTCAGATGGCCAGCTAGACACAATGATTCCAGATTCCAACATAGATACTTGACCAAGTATATCTGATTCCAGAGGCATATGCATGTCTATTTGAGAGCCTATAGATGTTGTTTGTTGGCTACGAATAATTAAACTGCAGTGGGCTGCACGTACTGATGGACTCCACAGCACATAATATTCACCACTGATGTGTATATGTCCACGTGCACGAAATGTTGAGGATCAGAGTCGAAACAATGTATCAATAATTCAATTATAGCGCTATGTGTTTCTATAGCATGTGAGGGTCTGAGGGACTATTTGAGGGACTTTCCTCAAGGCGCTACTATACGTCACCATGCAAAAATCTACGCAGTGATAATCCTGGGCAAGTCATGATCAAGGAGTGTTTTTCTCTCCAAAGATAGAACATTATCCTCCAGATCGATCCTTATATATCTAGGCCTATTACTTTCGAAGGAAACTTCAATCTAGGTAGCTAAGTCGAGGCACTTATCTGTCATTATCCAACGGTACAGATCGAAGTATGTCCCATGTGAGTGGACGATCTGGGGACGACAGCGTGAAAATCTTCAGATCTCTAAACGACAGTACTGTATTAAAATCCGATCCCTTGAAGCTAAAGTGGTTTCTTCTCCCTCCGCGCTACAAAGATCATGATCTGAAATTGACTCCCTGTCCCAGTTTCGGTGACGACGCTTGTGTGTCTACAGGAGTGGGTTTAAGCTCCGCCTGGATAGGACAGATTACCTGCAACATTCCCCAGTTGAACAAAACCATCGTTTTGCACTGTACCAGTCATGATACTATCGGTGATATGAAGACTATGATTCAAGACAAGGAGGAAATCCAACCCTGCCAGCAACATGTCATCTTTGACGATAAAGAGCTTGAGGATGATTGTACTCTTGGAGACCACAACATCTTGAACAAGGCTACCATTCACTTGCATTTCTGTTTGCATATCTTTGTGAAGACTCTGGCAGGGAAGAACATCACCCTGGAATTGGAGCCAAGTGACAGCATCAAGACTGTATGGATGAAGATTCACGAAAAGGAGGATGTCCCACCAGATCAGCAACGTCTTATTCTTCGTGGCAAGCAGCTTGAAGATGGGCATACTCTTGCAGACTACAAAACCCAGGAGAGATCCACCCTTCACTTAGTTCCCTACCTTTATCATGCTATGCCTATCTTTATCAGGACTCTGACTGGAAAGGTCATCACTCTCAATGTTGACTCGAGGTACAGTATAAAAAATGTCATGGTTGTGATTGAAAATATGGAGGGTATACCACCAGACCAGCAGCGTCTTATCTTTGCTGGCAAGCAAATGGAAGAGAGACTCACACTTGCAGATTACAACATCCAGAAGGAGTCCACCCTTCACTTGGTCCTTCGCCTTCGTGGTGGTATGGCAATCTTTGTGAAGACTCTGACAGGGAAGACTATCACCCTCGAGGTTGAACCAAGTGACAGCATTGAGAATGTGAAGGCCAAGATTCAGGACAAGGAGGGAATCCCTCCAGACCGGCAGCGTCTCATCTTTGCTGGCAAGCAACTTGAAGACGATTATACTCTTGAAGACTACAATATCCAGAAGGAGTCCACCCTTCACTTGGTTCTTCGCCTTCATGGTGGACCAGATTCAACTTACTTCATTCAAGTCAAAACCTTACATGGTGAAGTCTTCTCAATCCCAAAGTCAAGGAAGAAAGTTGCAGATATAAAGGATACCATTTGTAGAAGAGGCGGACTTTCCCCAGAGGATCAATGTCTGTATGCAATCAGCAGTGAGTTATTGGAAACACTCACTCTTCAGAACAAGCATGTGCACCTCACAGCTGTGACAGCACCCAAGTCTCCTGGTGCAACTTCCTCCAGCAGTGATGACACAACAACTGGACAAGGCTCTCTGGATGGGCAAAGCAGCTCTACACAGGTCAGTATTATATATGCAGTATTATATATCTTTATTATAGTACTGTACATACTATGTGTGTGAATTGGTCATGTAAGCTAGAGAATCCAATATTGTTTGATTACTAAGTGTATGGTAGTTTAATCATAACTGGACCTTACATTTTGTAGGACTACAACTTTCTTAGATTGCAGGTATTTAGTTATTACTGTAGATATGCTCAGTCTTTCTCTATAAATCTACCTACACAGGGAGCACTTTTGTATGCCTATATTGCATGTATATCAAATCACGATAGTTTATTCACCACACAAGAATCAAGGTGAACAATCTTATATATTGTATGTAACCATGCAATTTGAATTAATTCTCTTCTCTCAGCAAAGGACACCTCTACCATGTCGGCTACCAGTAAACCCGGAGTATACGTACTGTGGTGAGTGTATAGGCACTGCATAGTACTAGGTGCTGGAAGAATTTATTGAAATTGTTGTAGTTTTAACTTCCTATATTTTAATTTCATGCTTGTCAGGTGACTTTGTCGGGAAGCATTACAATGCTATAGTCAGAGAAATCGACTGTCGACCAATTGTCATGGAGCTCCACCACAGTGGTGTCATACCTGAAGCAGTGAGGACTAGAATCAACAGAGCAGAGTCCCAGGGAGAGGCAAATGGATTCCTGTACGATCATCTTCTCAGTCAAGCCACTGTTGAGACGCTGGACATGTTTGGACAGATCCTCTACAGTGTGGACCCTGGGTATGCCAGGATGAAGGAAGCAGGGAGGAGGCTTCTGGAAGAATTGCAAAGCACCCGCACTAGCTAGCATGTGTAAGGAAAACAGTAGTTGTCGCTTACTGTAATGCCTTTAACCATCATAGTATGCAGCTCTTCAATTACATTTTTCACCTGTATAGTATGACATATTACACAGTACACATATGTATGTTTATAAATTGCTACCACTGCAATTATTATATTATGTGATGTTTACGTACATATGCATATGTATGCATGTGTATATATACCATGCATACATATTATGTACATGTATAACTATCATAGTATATTTTCTATGGTTGTCAGTTCACTCAATTACAGCTTATACCCCTTAAATTCAGCTGGTCAGTTGTCTATCCAGAGATGATTTGAGGAGTTATGACAACGTTGATTATAGTGTCCACATGCCATGCTTGCATTCAATACATCAGGGCTCCACTGGGGAGTGTGTGTGTGGCTTTACCTTCATCGTTATCTCTACCCTTTGGAATTCAGGGATAATGTAGTTAATACCTGTTGCCCCCTCCAAACTCATGTAGTATGCATGCTTCTACCTACTTCTTGGTATTGTCAGTGTTTTTGGGTCTATAGGGAAAAGATTACTCCTTAACGAAACAAGTTTCTACATGCACAGGGAATTCCGCAGGGGGGACAGCCATTCCCACAGTGCACTACTGTAACCATGCCACCACATACTGCAGCTGCACAGTCTTGTGCTTGGTTCATTCCTCTGCTTCTTGGCATTATGTGTACTGTGGTATACTATAGCGCTGCCCTTTGATCAAAAATCACAAGTTGAGTTATATGTGGGTACTTCTGTCGATTGAGTCCACTTCTATTTTGTCTAATTTAACGTTTGCATGTGAAGACACAGTAGATATGTTGTTAGTCTCATGTGGTCAGACACAATGATTCCCGATTTCAAGGCATGCCACGTCTGATTGAGTGCCAGTAGATGTTTAACTTATTTGTTTGCTATAAATACCTAAGCCACAGTGAGCTGCAGCCTATTTCATCACCGACATCACAGCACATATTACCACTGATGTGCACAAAATGCTACGCACTCCCCGAACAAGGTTTCAATTCAAACAACATCATACAGCACTACATGCACGTGA
>CAUJGJ010000185.1:1054274-1059274 GCA_963170055.1 Halisarca cf. caerulea | reverse complement strand
ACATGACTATGATACTGAAGCTTCCCCCCAAAAAGTTAATCCTAGATAGAACCCTGATATTATACGTAGGGGCTTAGTATCAGATCAGTACTAGAAATCTGGGCATCTCATCTGTCATTTGAGAACCACAAATGAGTCTGAAAATGCACCTCTTAGGGTATAAATTCAAAATGCCCCCATACCCCCCTAGAAGGCACACTCACTTTGCCCCCCCCCATGTTTTTCATAAGTATTGTTTTGCCCCTCCTTTGCCCAATTTTCTAATAGTATGTGTGAACTGGTCATGCAAGGGATGTTGTTTGACTACAAAGTGGTATAGTTTGTAGGTCTGAAACCTTGATTTTCTTGGATTACAGATATACTTTAGATATACAAAGCATTTCAGAATCTCTAATTTACCTGCATGGGTAGGACTTATATGTGGCTAAAAGTGTGTTTTCAATCACCATGACAGCAGTTTAATACTCACCACAGTCACTAGTCCTTAGGTCTACATAATCATTGTAACCAATTTGAATTTCTTCTCTCAGCAAAGGACACCTCTACCATGTCGGCTACCAGTAAACCCAGAGTATACGTACTGTGGTGAGTGTATAGCCACTACAGCATATGCATATATATACTAGGTGCTGGAAGAATTTATTGCAATTGCATGTTTTAACTTTCCTATATATTTTCACATTTGTCAGGCGACCTTGTCAGGAAGCATTACAATGCTATAGTGAAAGAAATCGACTGTCGTCCAATTGTCATGGAGCTCCACCACTGTGGGGTCATACCAGAAGCAGTGAGGACTAGAATCAACAGAGCAGAGTCCCAGGGAGAGGCAAATGGATTCCTGTATGACCATCTTCTCAGTCAAGGCACTCTTGAGACGCTGGACATGTTTGCACAGATCCTCTTCAGTGTGGAGCCTGGGTATGCCAGGATGAAGGAAGTTGGGAGGAGGATTCTGGAAGAATTGCAAAGCACCAGCACTAACACATCTAGGGAAAACAGACGTTAACGTTGTCGATTGCTGTAATCATTACCTTTCAAACCATGAGTGCTTATAAGTTGCCATGTATATATATGTTCTGTTCTTTATCACCATTATACTTACACCTGAGTACAACATACAGTATATAGTATCTACATATTGTGTGCATGTCACACATTATGTGCACATTAATAGATTGTTGTCTATTTATCTGGACAAATTACGCACGTCAATTTGTTGGCAAAATAACTGCAATTTTTCGCTTTCTCAGGCTTCTTCAGGCAATGCTTACAAAATTATAACAACGTGAAGTAGTGAAGAAGCCCAAGAGCTAGGGCAAAGCGTTGCAATTATTTTGCCAACAAATTGACATGCGTAATTTGTTCAGATAAATAGACAATTGCAACAAATCTATATATTAATGACCAGCATGTGAACTAACTTCTATCAATGTACTATGTGTACATGTACAATTACAGCTTCTGAAGTACATGCATGTGAACTCGATCGGTTATATTTCGTGAGTACATGTATACAATCAATTATATAACGGAAAGTTCCGAAACAACAGAATTATAAAGTACTCCCTCAATCGAGTACTTCCTATCAAATGCATGTTGTTTTCAGTACATACCATACATGAGGTTAGGAGATCGAGAGAAAATAAGAACGAATCTATGTACAGCTACATCTGATTTATCCGGAAACCTCATGTCTGACACTCTGTTGTTGATCCCCATTGCTACACTGTACTCGATTCTACCTGATTTATCTGACACATTTATGGAGAAAAGATGTTGATAAAGCAGATTCCACTGAACATCCATATTCATGCAGGAGTATATATGTACCATCCATACAGGAAGTGTGTATACTAGCTATCATAGATATTCTATACTGTACTATGATCCACAGAGGAGTGTGTACTATAATCCATGCAGGAGTGTGCATGTATATCCATATGCAGGTCTGGAGTATACTACGTATACTATTACATCCAAGAGTGTGTACATACCATCGATCCCCGCATGCAGAAGTGTGTGTATACTATATCATAGACATTCTACGTATGTACTACAATACTATCCATGGAGGAGAGTGTACCATCCAGGAGTATGTACAATCGCGGATACATACTAACCAAGTTTGACTATACCTCTACACAACATTTTTATAGTAACAGTTAACATGTATTCAAAATAATATGACAGCATAGGATAAAGGAATCATGCAGGTTCTGAATCGCTGTCGCTACCAGTACTGTCACTGTCACCGTGGTGTTGTATGGCCTGCGGTGGTGTTGTTTCCTTGTCATCACTTCCATCACCCTCACTATCACTATCGTCACTATCATCATCTTCACCAGCAAGCTGCTTCTGTTTCCAGGCCCTAGCCATCTCCAACAGCTTCAGAGAAGGAGCACTTGTGGAGTCGTCTGGAAAGAGGTAGTCCCAGTACTCCTCCCATCCTCCGTCACTGCCGTCTTCGTTCTGCACCTTTCTTCTCTTCTTCACCTTACGGGGCATCTTACGGGTCACCTTCTCTAGCGATTCAAGATCTCCTACGTCAGCTTCCATTTCCCTCCAGGCCTCAAGGAGTAGGGATCGTTGTTCTGCTTCAGCACCTTCTGCTCTGAGCGTCTTGTCTGCGTCTTCGAACACTGTCCTCGCTCGATTGGTTTCGTTAAGCCCCTGTTCAAACTTGGCATAGCTTATCCAGACCTTCACATGGAGAGTACGCTCCAACAGTCTCTTGTAGAGATCGCGCACATTGTCCACCTCCTCCTGTTCAATCTCAAAGTCAATGAAAGCCTTCCACAGCACCTCAGGCATGTCCATCATGGGCTGACCGACAGCTAGCTCGAAAATGGCTCTTGCACGGTCTGCATCGCCAAGGATGGTCTCCAGCTCGGCATATTTAACCCAGGTGGTGCAGTTCGCGGGACCATACTCGAGAAACTTTTCATACAGTTTCCGGCAGCGATCAAATTCCCTCAGCTGCAGCTCAAGCTCAATGTAGCACTTGAAGAGCTTTGGCTTGGGGCACTTGCCAATGGCTGTGCCAAGGATTCTCCTTGCAGCCTTGGTGTCTTTCTGTCTGATCTCAAAGTGTGCAAACATGACCCAAATCTTTGCAAATGTGAATTTCTTGTGAGGAATGAGCTCCAAACAAGCTTGGTAGACCTGTCGTGTGCGATCCACATCTTTCATCACCAGCTCCTCGTACAAGGCATAGTAGATCCAAAGATAGATGTACCTCCTCCAAAACCTCTTCTCTTGTGCTGGTGGGACGTTCGCAATGGCCTGTTCATAGACCTCCCTCACTTGCTCAGTCGTTCCCTCGCTCTCGAGAAGGCGAATGAGATCAAACCAAGCATCATAGTTCATCGGGTTGGCCTTGACTTCTTCTTCGTACTGAAACTTCCTCTTGTTCACGATGACACTCTCAATGCCAGCCTTGCTCCCGAATTTCTTCTCAAACTGTGTGTAGGCTTTCAGGAGCTCTTTGGCATTTTCCTTAGAAATGCGATCGATAGCATACTGGTAAATGACTCGGGCACGTTCGTACTCCTTGCAGTTTTCCTCAAAGTGAGCGAACGCTGTAAACAGCTCCTCGTCCAGGTGTTCGTCCCCATAGAACTCCACTGCTCTCTCATACACCTGTCTTCCACATTGCACAGATCCTTGAGCATGCTCAAATTTGGCAAACCTGATCCAGTTCTTCACAAATGGGTGAACCAGGACAAATCGCTCGTACACCCCCCTGGCCCTGTCAACCTCCTTGTAGCGCAACTCCATCTTGATGTACGACAGCCACGCCTGCTCTTCAGGCTCCCACTGCATCCAGCGCTCAAAAACCTGACGAGCACCCGCAATGTTCCCCAGCATCTCCTCCATGTAGGTGTACTTGAACCAGAACTGGTTGGCACGAGGGAGAATGGTGACCGCTCTGTCCCACACATTGCGTGCGTGGTTGACCTGGCGGTGACGCATCTCCATCTCAGCGTACTTCAGCCACACCGGGATGTTTCTGTGATCCACGTCTATGGCGCGTTCAAACACCGACCTTGCGCGTGCGAATTCCTGCTGGCTCTCCTCCCAACGAGCGTATTTTATCCAGTTACTCATAACCGTACGGTTCTTTCGTATGTTATCCTCAAACTCCTTTCTCTTTCTCATTTGATAGTCTTTCAGTTCATATTGGTTGGTTATCTTCTGCTTGGGTGGTGGGGCGACTGTTTCTAGTTTCCTGTCATTAGCTTCTCTAAGAAGCTGCTCAGCTGTGATTTGAACTTCTGCTGGAAGTTTATTTTTGACCTTGGCAGCTTTCGGGAGCTTTAGCTTCTTGGCAGGAGGTCCTGAATCCGCCATTTTGGAGGAAAAACACTGTTCCCTGGCGAGAGAAAAAAAGTTTCCTTTTGACTACGAGATGAGTCTAGTGGCACGTGATTTACTACAAGATCACACACACGGGACAAGTATTCAGAAAACTTACTAGGAGAAATGTAATGATCGGACAAAGCTGACTTCACCAAGAACAAAAACAAAACGATGCTCGAAACGTGCTCGTCACGTGACAGGCGACCGACTGAAAAATGGCGTCGAAGTTTGGCGGCAAGAAGGTCAGACAAAAGCTATTTTCTGCCTTATCTTACTTCTTTATTATGCAAGAAAGCAGATAATTAGATACAAATCTTAGGATATGTTCATTTTTATTAGATTTAGTCAATTTTCAAGGTAATTTTTCTATGAAATATTTCCATTGTTGACTGAATATTCCAATGCTTTGATTGTAGCCCGTCATTTCACTAAAGGCAAACGCCTTTGCCAAGAAAAGGGCAGAAAGAGAGGAAAGAAGAAAGGTTTGTTTCAGACCCCAAATCTTCATGGTCGTCTTCTAACGCTTCTACTAGATACTTGACCTAACTTCCTTCCCTTAATCTCTCAGATTGATGACCAGCAAGCCGCTCAAGTGTATGAAGAGTTTGTTGCCACTTTCTCTGAGTCCTCGTCATCCGCAA
>CAUJGJ010000185.1:1049274-1051774 GCA_963170055.1 Halisarca cf. caerulea | reverse complement strand
CCATACCTTCTATCATAGACACTCTATACTTAGTGTAGAGTGTCCACGACTACGTACTATTGACCAATTTCTTGTGGATTTCATGGTTCTTTGTATCAGGAGTCAATAGTGCAAGATAATCAAAGTATGCGCATTCTCTCCACCTCAACTGCTTGTTCTTACGTTTTGTGCAGTTCAAGAATTCGAGGAGATCAGCCTTGGGTCACATGACACGGGGAATCCCCTCACAACCAACCTCTACATTGGAAACATCCATCCAAAGGTACGTACATGCCTGCCACAATCTGCATATGTATGTACGTAGCTGTTGTGACCTGCTAGTGAACTTGTGTGTTCTTACGTACCTGTTGTAACTTTTTGGGGACCCTTCTCTTACCTGATATGACCTACTCATGAAGCAGTTTTTGCCTATTATGAATTTTTAGTGCACCACCTCTTATGGGCGTGTGTTTGTGTGTAGTACATGTTATAATCTACTGGCGAACCAGTTCTTGCCCATTGCAACTCGTTTTGAAACAAGCTCCACATGTTAATGCATGCGCATGTACATATCTGCATGTATTCTTTCATGTGTACATCTGTAGATGAATGAGGAGATGTTGTGTCACACATTTGGGAAGTACGGAGCTCTGGCCAGTGTCAAGGTGATGTGGCCTCGCACTGAAGAGGAGAGGTCCAGGAACAAAAACTGTGGATTTGTGGCCTTCATGAAGAGAGAGGATGCAGAGAAGTGCCTGGATGATATGAAAGGTGCAGCTGTGTGTGTGTGTGTGTGTGTGTGTGTGTGTGTGTGTATGTGTTGTGTGTGTGTGTCTGTGTCTATTCGTACATGTACATACGTACGTGTACATACCTACAAAATCAATGATTGATACTTGTACACAGCATATTATACGTACGTACATACATATCTCTTGTGGGTATGTACAGTACATATTGTCATGTTTACACATTTACGTATGTTTTGTGTGGTGATTTTCCACTCCTTGAAGCCTCTGTTTACCACCAAGGTATTGCTATCACTGTACGTAGGTTCTGAAATTATGGGATACCAGATCCAGATAGGGTGGGGCAAGGCAGTGGCCCTCCCCCCGGCTCCGATCTACGTCTCTCCTGACCAACTAGAGCAGGAGAACCTGAAGGACCCTGACCCTTCCTCGGGTCTGCCCTTCAATGCTCAGGTCAAGACAGGGATGAGGAAGATTGACAAGGATGGAGATAATCTAGAACAGGTGGGCTCTTATCAGTATTATTTGGTGGTGGGCTCTTATTAGTGGTGTTTGGTGGTGGGCTCTTATTAGTGGTGTTTGATAGTGGGCTCTTATTAGTGGTGTTTGATGGTGGGCTCTTATTAGTGGTGTTTGATGGTGGGCTCTTATTAGTGGTGTTTGATGGTGGGCTCTTATCAGTGTGGTTTTAATGATGGGCTCTTATCAGTGGTCCATTTGTGGTAGGCACGCACACATGTATGTACTTACCATCAGGTTCATATGGAAGATAGGGTGTGTGCGACTGTGGATTTGTACAAGTGAGCCCTTAACACCAATGGTTTTGATGGTGGGCTCTTATCAATTGTACCAGTGGGCTCTTATGTACGTAGCTATGGGTGCTTGTGGGCATACCTACACATGTGCATGTACGTACGTATGTATTTCGTGCTTTTGTTTTTGCAGTGTGTTCCAATGTTTTAATAGGCAGTATGAGCCTTGGGCACTTACCACATTATGGTGGGCTCTTATTTCCTCCCTGCAGTTGCTGTACATGACACATGTGCGAGTGGTCATCCCTCGTGACAAGGAAATGTTGCAGCTGATCCACCGAATGATCGAGTTTGTCATCAGAGAAGGACCCATGTTCGAGGCCATGCTGATGCACAGAGAAATGGGCAACCCGAAGTTCAGGTGAGTCTCTCACTCCGTCTACACCATGTGTACATACGTACATACGTATTTGTCTTTGCTATCCTCATGTTCTCACATCCATTTTGAATACATTTTATGTTTCCATTCCCACTTGCTCAGTTTCCTGTTCCAGAACCAATCTCCTGAACACATCTACTACAGATGGAAACTCTTCTCCATTCTCAATGTTAGTATGTGTTTGTTTATGAGTCCAGTGAGGATCATGTTTGTAGTCTTAGTTTGCCCTGCTAAGCATGTACGTATGTATGTATATTCTGTACATGAATTAGTTGAAGCTTTATTCCTTTCTTATTGTTTTTTGTACTTTCAATCATTTCTTGAGCCGTGTAAATGTAATCTTGTTACCTGATTCTGCAGCCTGTGTGTACCCACGTACGTATGTATGTACCTTTATATTTATGTACACACGTACAGATGTGCTTCTGTATGACTGAAGTATCGTCGATCGATGATGTTATTCCTTTTGGTCAACTAGGGGGATTCCCCAGAAACATGGAAAACAGCTGAGTTCCGCATGTTCATTGGAGGGTCTATGTGGAAACCCCCTCCCCTGAAGAGCTTCAGGCCAGTAGTGATGC
>CAUJGJ010000185.1:1041774-1044274 GCA_963170055.1 Halisarca cf. caerulea | reverse complement strand
ACCCATCATGAATGATGGCCCTTGTAGTGCCCATCATGAATGATGACCCTTGTAGTACCCATCATGAGTGATGGCCCTTGTAGTGCCCATCGTGAGTGATGGCCCTTGTAGTGCCCATCATGAATGATGGCCCTTGTAGTACATGGATACTTGTGTATCCCTAGTGCCACTGCCGTCCCATGTACTTAGCAGATGGATGAACTCCAAGTTTTGTAATGCCTGTTCTGTTGTTGAGCAATGCTGCTTGTCTGTGTGTTCTTGTGTTTTCTGAAAGACTTACAATATGTGGGTTCTTACAGGAGATGGAAAAGAATGGTTCTAGGGATACTGAGGGGTCAAAAAAATCCCTAGTGTCCAGTTATAGCAGGTCCCCCTCACCCCTAGAAGAAGGGGAAACTGACACCAAGTCCTCCAGGGACAAGCGGTCTCCACGGTCTCCTGACACCAAACGGAGCTCTGCCCACAGACGATCTCGCTCTCCACATTCCTCCCACTCCTCTCGAAGCAGACGGCACCGATCAAGATCACGGTCGCCACGACGACACAAGCGAAGCCGTAGCAGAAGTAGAAGTCCAAGAAGAAATCGTGGACGTCACTAACGCAGTGAGTTCTCTCTCTTTCTCTCCCCTCGCAGGCAGACCCCGAGTGCCAAGGGGTTGGGTCCAATGAGCTAGGTTGTCACTATGCACAGGATTGGGGTCTGTTGTGTAGACCCAACTACCAATGATGTGTGCGTACGTGCTTAGGTATATTACCCTTACACTTAGTAGTGTGTACATACGTACGTATGTACATACGTATGTTGGTGTATATGTACTGTACATACACACATGTGTCGTACAGGTACAAAATTGTACATGCATGCATTGTACATATGTACATACATATGTGTGTACGTACATACATACGTAAGTATCACACATGTATATGCATGTATGTGTACATACATACGTATGTACATATTCTTAGTGCATTGTATGCTGTGACCCATATAATTGTCTGTGATGTGGTGTTAATGGTGGGGGCACATACCTGCGTTCAATGCTATTCTTACACTTCACAGTGTTTGGAGCAGAGGAATGGGTTGTGTGTGTTGACATGTTGAAGGTATGAGCTGAGCTGGGTGCAAAGGGCCCCACGCAGTCATGTATGTGTGCGTCATGTGAACCCGTGATCACGTGTGCGATGTATTTCATTCATACGTACTTACGTGTATTATGTACATGCATGAGTGTTTTCTTAGTCTGTCATTCTTAAGTCACACCTACATACGTGTATACGTATGTACATTGTACATATGTATGTATGTGTGTACGGCTCATCTGATGTGCCAGAGTGCAGTGACTGGAGATAGAATATTGGTCAGACTTTACAGTCCCAAACATCCTGGCCCACTGAGCCCATTGGCGTAGTGTTACAATCAGTTGACGGTTGAAAAACTATTTATTACCATATTCACATACTTTCGACACAGACTGCAAGCTCTTTGTTCACTTAGTCTAAACTCGAGATTTTGTTTCCAACCAGTTAATTAACATTAATTTTTATGATTTGCCATTCTTTCTACAGTTATGTATTCATTTCTGTATTTTCACATGTTTAATGTACCATTTGTTTAGTGTTTAGTGCGTCTGTGTGTAACATTATACACATCATGTGTATGACGATTAGCTTGTATCATTATGCATGCATGCGTACAGTCTTTCTTGTGGTGACCATTTTCTAATCAACATGTGATGCAACTTCCTGTTCTAATAGAGTCCTAGAGGATCCCCAGCTCTTTAGCATGTTAGATTTGGTAAGGAAATTTATCTACTTTCAATGTATTTTATCTTGTGAGCTTTTTTGTTTCTGAAGTAAACAACAGCTGTATGTTCTGTACGTTGTCGGATGTAATTTTATTGGTTTCAAATTAAATTCCATTCCAAATTGTGTGCAAAGTTGTGTTCGGAACGGAACTGCAAAGGATGTTGGCGATGTTTCCTGGCGAACTCCATTGATTGGACTGGAGCGAGAAGAGTGAGGGAGCGAACGGAGAGGGAAGTAGTACTATTTACAAATATTGACAACGATACGGAACAAGAGCGTGTACCAGGTAAGTTATAGTCCACTTGTACCTGGCCTTAATCAAAGTAGCCGCTTGTTCTGTGTGAATTTTGTACACATTATGAACACTCGCTATTTCAAGTTTGAAGGGCCCTATAGTCTGAGCCACAGTTCATGATTATGATACTCCTATGTAGTTCTGCTTCCCGGGCCGCCTAGTTTTGCATGGTTTGGTTCCGAAGTGGTTGGTGGGTCTTTGGCGGTTTTGTGGCGCGCACTCCAAGACCTTCGCGTACGGACATGGCCTCGGGGAGATTAGTGCTATTACGTGCGTGCCACATGCAAGGACTTCTGGACGGCTAGCTCGTGTATGCTTGTGTACGCGCGTAAAAGTGAAGCCCCTCTTGATCTGTTTAGAAGGACCACCTGTCTAGAGAGTCCTCTATAAATTGAC